>CM021106.1:395184672-395267706 GCA_007115665.2 Sequoiadendron giganteum
GATGAGCACAAAGGTTTAGGAAACATGTGGACACCATGCGGGGATATGAGCTATTCATATACCATTATAGGAAATAGTATAGGTTTCAACCAATCTCCAACCTGTGGAGATTGAACCTAGGAAGATTAGTGGTACCCAATGTGTTTGTTAATACAGAGCTGGTTAAAGCTCTAGCCAACAAATATGACCCTAAAAGAAGAGCTATTCAATCACATGATGGGTCTGACATTCTCATTATCTCCAAAGATCTCATATCTAATGTTTTTCAATTGGAATTCTGTCTGAATTTACCATTTACAATCAAAGACCTTCTAATAGAGTATCATCACATGGATACGAGGTATAATAGATGGAAGCTACCACTACATAGGACCAAGGATGAAGGTAGCCAACTCAGAAGGTTTTCTAGTAATGAAAACCCTCCATTTCATGAGGATTTATTTGAAGAATATTTTCAATATACATATTATTCTGCGAGAAAAGTGTTAGGAGTAGAGGTCTCACCCCTCATGTCAATTTCCCCAATGGTCCTGGCTGCAAACATACAAAGAAAACATGTCAAACCATTTGACTATGCCAGTTATTTAGCCAATGCTCTAAACTAAGGGATGGGAAGGATCAAAAGCAACAGTGATAGCATTCATGATTTCAAACATTACTCTTTGTTCATGCATTTTCTTCTACATGAAGGTCAAGTTAGAAGGTTTTGGGGAGAAGAATTAAGGATAAGAGATGTAGATGAAAGTGGGAATTATAAACTTGTACATATGTGGACTTCCATATGGGATAGCAAATATGGTAGATCACACTATCTATACTTTGAGGAATATTTTGAGGAATATTTTGTCAAGCCATTGTTGAAATTTGTTGGGACATTCATGTAATTATAACCTATCCCCTAAAATACAAAAATTCTTGAGACCAAAGGAAAAGGACCCCAGGAAAAAAGTAAATCATAACTGGGGGGATTGGTATGCATTTCCTGATTGCACTGTGATTAGAGTCTATGGGTTTGAAGGAGCCCCACATCTAATGCCAAAAATAGTTCTAGATAGAATAGCCTATTTGGAAATTGTGAGATGGCTAAATCTGATGCAAAACATCTTAAGAGATACAATAAGCAATCTATCATGCCTAGCACTTTGTACTTTGGAGATTTTACAATTGTCACCAGTGAAGGGTATGAAGAAATTGATACAAAATTGGGAAAATACAATTTACCATTGGGTAATGAAAGAAAGAATTTTGATACAGATGGTTTTATTCACAAGGAAAAATTGTCACAAGGAATATTAGGGTATGAACACCAATTCTTTGTTGATGATGTAATAAGAAATTATGATGAGGCCTCAACAAAATATAGGATGACTGCATATAACAAAGTTGTGGTTGCTGAGACCTAGAAGAAAGGAAATGTCCCATCCTATTTAGGGGAATTTAATGAAGTACATGATCCTCTGGAAATAATTGAGCAGCTCATCACTCATGTGGATGAGCTAATAAAAGATGTACCCCCAGATGTCTTTGAAGCATCTTAGATAACTTATTCAAGAATGCAAGCTGAGGACATAGAGCCTATTGATTACATAACCTCACAACCCACTCCAGAAATGAACTTATCTGTAGATACAACCATGAGTGAAGAAGATGAAGAAGAGAGTGATGAGGAGGATGATGAGGTCGAACAGATAAGTGCCCCTATAGTTACACAATATGAGCCACCTCCAGAACGAAACATTGTCAAATTTAAAGCATCAAATGAACTCTCTGATGATGTGAGAGTCAAGGTCGGACAATAATTTATTTTTGACAATGATTTTTTCAAGTGAATTTAAATCGTTTATTTATGAGCATAAAGGCAGAATGCTAAGACAAAGGATGAAGGATATTACTCTTGAGTAGGAGGCAACCGCCTTGGAAGAGTTGAGAAAAGAAATAGATAAAGAGTTAGAATCTATCACCTTTGAAAGGGGAAAAAAATTACTTCAAGAGGCTGGGGTACTACTCTTACTAGGATGGGATATCAACTCTTCAATAGTGTTCGACAACTTTAGGAAAAGAGGAGACAAAATAATGCATCTAACGAAAGAGGTAAGTGATAAAATGTACTTTGGATCAGGGTACAACCCAGATGAAGCCACCCTACTAATTTGGGCATTGTATCCTCAGGATAAAAGGCCTGTTGTCATCAGTAATCCAAACCAAGTGTTTGGATATCTTTTGGTCCACAAGGTAGGGGACACTAACCCCATTGAAACAACTGAGCTAAACATAAATTTTGAAAAATTCACTAAGGCACAAATTGAAAAATTGATAAAAGAAAATGATAAATTAAGGAAGGAGGTGGCTAGTAACAGAGATAAAACATCTTCCTCTTCCAGATCAGAATTATATTCCCCATGGATAGAGAGTGACAAACAAATATTGGATGCATTAGCAGATGTAGGTTACTGGAAACACTGTCATCAGAAGTCTCAAGAGAAATGCAAGGATCTGGAAACAAGAATAAAAACCACTAAATATAATGTTGTGTCTAAGATAATCAAAGAAAGATTCAATAGGATGATGGATCATGCTGATGAATATTGGAAATTGTTTAAAAAAACACAGAACACTTGTGGAGAATGAAAAATTGCAAGGACGAATGATTAAAAAAAGGGACGAGTTCCTAAATGAGAAAGCCATGAAAGGTAAGACATTGGAGACATACAATAAGCTGGTGGAATCAAACAAGTACCACAATAGGCCCAAAGAGGACCTTGACTATTTTGATTTGCATATTGCACTCCATTATAGCCTTGGAAATCCTAAGGAGCAAGATGATTGGAAGGATGAGCTCGCCATGTATCTATCTACCGCATTGCAAGAAATAAACAATGAAGAGATGGTGGTACAAAATACACATAAACAACTTGAAAATATGATGTATGTGGAATATGATATGAAGGGTGCAATTGCCAACATGTAAACTTATGTTGAGGAGGAATACACTTGTCATCTCTCTGTCATCAACTTGTTCATCAACCAAACCAGAGATGCAACAAATACATAGGGGCATCCATTGGAGCTTAAATACTAGCTGACATCATAAGGAAGATACACTCTGCATGTAGTGCATTATCATGGAGTAGGAGCCTTGAACATACCTTAAGTGGTCACGGGAACCTGCTGGAAGATTAACAAATCAATGCATTCCCGTGTTGAAGTGTTATGTTTTCATTTATGTTAATTAACTATTTGTCATCAAACATCATAACTATTTGTTATAATTCATATTATTTAAAAGGAAATATAATGGAGATGACTGATTATGTAAAGTGCAAAAATTTTAAATTTCAACTTCGACAAAAACTTTAAATAAAATCATTTATATTCAAAATTAAGTCGACATGTCATTCATTAGACATCAAGAAAATAGTCGATTCTGAAACAACGACATAAAGTCGATAAGATAGATTCAATATATAATTCCAGTTAAAAATGAATACATGTGTCAATATACACTTCAATGATAATCATACATAAGAAGTGATTATATCAATTAGAATTCAAGACTTAGGCATTCAGTCGCCATAAGCTCTTCAATACATATTCAACAATACATAAAGCATAAAAGAAGATGCCATCCATTGATCTTCATTCCAACAACAAATCTTCAATAATGAAGACGAGAACAAGGATCAGGCACTTTTTCCGCCCAACCTCAAAGCTTACGCTTCCATGGAATTCCTTAGTTATTCAAGAAATACCCGAGCCTACATGAATCGCTTAGCAAAAAGCAGTCTACAAGCAAGATGGAATCTAGTGCGTGCCTAGTATAACTAGTAATACCACAAGCATTTTCATTTTTCTAAATCATTTAAGAAACAAGCAAGTTCGATACTAGGATATGGTAGAAAGTTCAATAATTCCATCTATTTCAATGGTCCTTAAGTTATTTGGCCAAGTAAAATGTCATGCATGACAATTAAAGCAGTCTTGAAAAAGCAAAACTACACTCTTTAATAACCCATATTCGGCACCCGTCCCGGAAGGTAACTTTCCAAAAACACAACATGCACATTCATTTATCAAGCATGCATGGTTCTAAACAGTCAAATACAATCTTTCAAATACAATTAAAACTGAAAACTTGTTTGAAGCGAAAACAGTTTAAAAAGGTCGTTTCTTTTCATTGTTTAAATCCATAAAAGACATACAACTAATATTTAAATTGAGTAAAATAAATAATCAAGATTAAAGAAGGTGTATCTCCAGTATGCAAATTAAATACATATAAAAAACAGTCATAAAAGAGCACACATTCTTTTTCTCTTTTGCTCATCTATTTAATACTGTTCAAGTTCGTTTTTGCTGTTTCTAAGTAAATCGTATTCAAATTTAAATGGTTTATTTTTTGTTTTACATATTTTCAGAAAACAAATAATTTCTTTTTCAAACAGATTTAAAATAGTTCATTTTTTTAATTTCTGTTTTGATTGTTTTGGGGTTTCACTGGCGAAAATTCAATGTTTAAATACCTCTTTTTTGAAATAATGTTGAATTATAGAAGTTATTCTATCAAATATTTTCTGTCTGAATTCTTGTCAAAACAATTTCAACTACAATTTTCTGTCAACAAAAGTACTAATTTTTTTGTTTAAGATCATTTTTGAATCTAAATTTAAAAGTTCTTTTCTGTTATGAAATTGTCCCTAATTTTAATCAACTGTTTTATTTGTGATTTCACTCAAAATTTTCAAAAAAAAAATCTATTGTTTCTAAATTCAATAATATTCTGGAAATGAAGAATAATCACAGTTTACTATTCATACAGAATTTTGAATCAACATAAATTTCTTTTAATAATTTCCACAATTCACACAATTATAACATTGCATTTATATTTTAAATCTATTCCTGATTTGTTCAATTTTGCAAGATCCTACTCTCCGATCTAAAAATGATTTTTTGTTTGTGAGCCTCCTCTGTTCTTGAATTTCTTCTCTCTGACTGTATTCGGTTGCTCCTGGAGTCTTCCTAACAATTCCTTCCTGACTCCTATGTTCTCTGTCTTGGATTACTTGTTGCTACCCCTATCAGATCTTTCTTCCATGTTCTGTTGGTGCACTTCCTTTCTCCCTGATCGTGCCCTCTACATTCTCTCCATTCTCTCTACTGGTTTTCCTACACGTGGGAGAGTGGGACTATGTGGCTACGTAGGAGATGTGAAGAGTCCCTGCGCACCTTTACCAGTCCCTGCGCGTACTCTTCAAACCTCCTTAACAGGTTGCGCAAGGAGATCCTCCTAGCCGCGCCTAACAAGCTCTTCCTGGCTACGTGGCAAAGAAGATCAGGTGGCTGCTTGTGGTAGAGAGTGAGGAGCCTGATCTGGCCGCATGGAGGAGTCTTCCCTGTAGGTTGCATATCCCTCTCTTTGGCCGTGTAAGGTGAGTAGGGTGGAAGTCACCACAATGGAAAACAGGAGCCTCACTTCTTGGCCGTGCTTTCCCTGTGTGCCCAAACATATAAACTAGAACTAATGCCTTCCTCAAAATTTTCTGATTCCTCTGATAAAATTCAATAATACCTGATGTGATTTTTTTGATCAAGATTTAAAACGGATTTGTCTTTGTCTGTCCAATTTCCAAATTTTTCCAGTATCTATTCTCCTCCTCTCTTTCTCATGCATTCCTTTAATCAAGAAATGAGATCCACAATCTATTCACTGATCTCTAGATCAATTCTCTCATCTCTCAGTTCCAGATTATTGAATGCATCTCCTCTTTTTGAAGATATTTCTTCAACTTGTAAACTAGAGTTCTAAATTGAATGCAAATTTCAAAGTGTACGTAATTGTTTTCTATTTGATTTCAATAGCTCCAATTAGCCATTTTTGTTCAATTTGTGAATTTAAATATTTTCTCTTTTCATATTTTCAATTTTAAAAGCATTTAATTTTATAAAACACTTTATTAATTTAAAATTTTATCTAATTTTGAAATAAAAATTAATTCCATTTACATTTCGAAATACAAACATATTATTTTCAAACAATAATTAAATATTTAAACAAGCAATTCAATTACTTAATTTAAATCATTTTCATCAATTTTAATCAAATCCTTATTTAAATCAACATGCATTTTCACTATTTTTGAAACATTACATTAAAACTTGATTTTCAAAACTTGCAAACAAGATAACACAAAATGCATAAATTTTTTTTTTTTATCTATGTGAGTGTGTGAGATTCCATCAACTTATAAACGTCAATCGGCTAAACAACTCTACCTGATCGTTGTTCTCGCCTTCAATCACGTTCACCTGTTCCTGCATTCACTTGCACTCAATTTTACATTAGCAATGATAAACCCCAAAATTAATATAAATGCATTTCAAATCATAATAATTGCATTTCAATTTCAATTTGAATTTAACTTTCTTTAAAATAATCATTTAACTTCAATTTAAATAGCGACATAATGATTGATAATTGCATTTTAATAATCAAATGAAATCTATACGTGACAAATTATAATTCGTAATCCATTTTTAGCGTTCAATTATGTGTCAAATTTTCATGCTTATTTATTGTTTTTCTATCTCTAAAGTGAGCTTTTTAAGTTATTTAAATCTTCAAGATTTATCAGGGCACGTTTGTTGTTACTATGTGGATGCTTTGATTGGTTTCTGGTTAGGTGTGAATTAAAGTCCTTTCAAATAATTTACTTTAATTGGCTTCTATTAAGGATTAAAATTCCTTTTAGAGAAATTGTTTTGATTGGTTTCCATCAACTTAAGAATTAAAATTCCTTTCATACTTCCATAATAACTTGAGGGGATAACACTGGGATTATTAAAGAAGAGCATTGTAATTTCAATTGAAGCAATATAATGGAGAACATCTTATTATCAGGGATTCTCCATGACTTTTTTATCATTTTGTATTTTTCTTATGTTTTTCATACTTATTTCTTCTTATATTTGAATGAATATCAGTTATTGAGCCTCAATATTGTGCTTTTGTGAATGAATATGTTGATACAATAAAGCATTTATTGTGGATGTTGGTAGAGCTGCTATTGTTTTTGAAAATTTGAGCTTATTTTGCCTTGTTACATGTTCAACATAAAAATGGAAACTATTTAAAAATAATAAAGTTAACAAAGTTGCTTATTTAAATAATTGTGAGTTACGTGCATTAATATTTTGTTAAGTTTTGTGTCTTCATGAACATATGTTGATACAAAATGAATGGAAGAAGCATCCAAGTAATCCTATCTTTTTCTGCGAACAATTCATACCAAAGATTGAACAATTTAAGGATATTGCAATAGGTAATTTGTATCGACACAGATAATATTACTGAAGCATTTCAAAGTCTAGGCCATAAGAATCATCCTTTTTTAAACATGGATTGCAAATAATTTTGCAAATTTAGAAGTCTTGGTCATTAACATTATTGTCTGCTACAATGTCATCCAGTGTATCATTGCCAATGTTCATATGTTCTTTCAAGTAATTAATATTATCATCATCCTCATCTTGATCTGCATCATCTTCATCATCATTAAAATTTGACTGTAGACCATCTATATTGTTACCAGATGTATTTGGATCAACATTTTCTATACCATCCATATTGGTGTCTTCCATAACATCATCTAACTCTAGATTGTTGTCTTCTTATGCCTGAACATAACCATCTTCAACATCATCATGGATGCCAATTTCTTTGATGTTCTCTAATCCCTCTCTCTCATTTTTTTGGCCATCATTGTCTTGACCAATATCCACTAATGCATCATCAAATACATGCCTTAATCTTGGATCATAATGTGTGACAAATATCCATTTCGGGTCTAAAATATCTTCATATAAAAATACCTGCACATGAATGAAATACATATATTAGATGTATGTTATAACAATTTTACTGATTAATAAACACATGTATATATTCACAATAAACTATGAATTAATAGATTAATGATCACCACCGCTTCTTGTTTGAGTTAAAGAAATACCTGCTCACAATGAATTGGTAGAACATAAGGCTCCTTATCCTCTAGTAGGAAGCATGAGGAATCTATAGAAAACAATCCACTATGGGTATCATGTCTTTGTGTCCTCTCAAATGCTTCATATCATCTACACTTACAAATACAACATTTAAAAGAGCGGTAATTCAACTCAATAATTTCTTGTATTTTCCTAACATATTGTAGATTCCCTTAAATTATATTCTTATCTTTTGAGCTTGATCGATTGGATTGCTTGAATTCAACCATGATGCCACAATCAAAAGATTGTCTCTTTACATCTACACTTTCTACACGATAATGTTGACCATATGCCCACATTGCTGGATATTTCCTCGCCTGTGAAAGACCATTTATTTCAGTGAAAACAAATATAATGATGAATATTGAAATAGTTGATAGTGTCAAAACTGTAAGGAAACAAAATTTTGTAAAATTCCAACTGTACCTTTCTTTCACATCCTCTAGACATGTTGATTTCATCTTCTGTTATGTCTGAATCTATACTTGCATCTTCTATTTGATTTTGAATTTGTTCAGTAACCCATTCTAGCGTGCAATCTTTGCCCCATTCCCCAAGTAGATTAGTGGGAAGTGGAGTATTCTTTGGGTTCGATCTCTTAAACTTTCTCCTTGATTCTAACACTTCTTCTCTCTTTTTATCATACAGTTCAATCCATTTGTTCATAAAGTCCATGTGGTACAGAATGAACTTGTTGAGTATAGAAATTTCATCTACACCTATTACATGTCAACATGTTTAATTCAAACTCCAAATGTCATGCTATTAATTTGACAAATAAATTACAGAGTAAATTAATGATTGCAAGAAACACAACCACACTGATCGTGAATTTACTTACTAATTTGTACTTCAACACCATTAGATTGTGTTTTTTCTCCATTAATAATATATGATGCTCGTTCTTCATCCCAGATGCATGGCCCATCTTCAAAATCCTTACCAAGGAATTCACATAGGAAGAAAAATGCTTCATTCAATACATAGCCTTCAGCCATGCAACCCTCTGGATGTGCCTTTTTTCAGACATATATTTTAAGAGTTTTCATATACCTCTCAAAGAAAAACATCCACCTCATTGATATGACACCCGCCAATTCAATGTCATCGACTAGGTGTATAAGTAAATTGACTTGTAGGTCCATGAAACTTGTAGGGATCTCCTTCTCAAATATACATACAATTTCTACAATTTCCTTCTTCCACTTTGGAACTTCACATTCGTGGATCTCCTTAGAGGTCACCCACCTAATATAATAATAGTAAATTAGTATGAACCTTTAGTCAGAAATTAAAATGCAATATAATATCTCTATGTCTCTCACACATGAAGATTTCATATAGCCACATACCTTGTAAATGCTGACAATCGACTTATGGAATTCCTTAAGTCAACTGTAAGACAGGAATCCCCCCTAATTGCTAATGGCATGATATGCTATCAAACACATTTATGAAAAGGTCATTAGTAATTTTTTCTCACACAACAAAATTTCAAAATATATTTAGTACTTAATCAATGTTACCAGTAAATGTTAAATGATGATATATAATACCTTCATAAAATTATGAAAATCCTGTGATATGTCCATCAATTGTAAAAGCTTTAGCAAATGATGACCCATAACCAATAGGTGTCCTTATTGAACGAATGATATTTTTTAGTTGCTCTAGCTCTTTTTTTCTCAAAATCCATGGAGTTTCTACATATGTTTCATTTTCCCTACTTGGCCACAAATGTTTTCTATCAAATTTGGTACGTGAAAGAGCAATATCTCGACTCGAAGACAAGGTGTCCTTCTCTTTTCCCGATATATGTCAAAATATAGAATCTGGGAAATTTTTCAAGATGTGCATAGGATCTAATAGGTGAGATATTAATAGATCCTTCCAGTAAGGGAGCTCATAAAATATGGATTTCCTTTTCATTCCTTCTGGCATATGAACTAGAACTTGTTCTGGTTCTTGAATTGAATCACCTTGATCAAAAAAATTCTCCCAAGCTTTCAATTCAGCATCTTCATACTTCTTAAGCCAATCACCTGGACCCATAACCATGGGAGGGCATCTATTTTCAACTTTTCCATCAAATTGATTCTTTAGGAAATTTTTAAACCTATGATCTAGTGGTAGAAAAACCCTGTTGTTTGCGTAAATAAATTTATGTATATCTTTAGAATATTGCCCTTGAAATTGTTCTGCACATCTTGGACATGCAAATATCCCTTTTGTTTGAAGCACTACAATTCAACAAGTAATGTTAATAACATCAAAAAAATAGTATAAAACTAAGTATGAAAGTTGGGATGAAAATAAATTGAGTGTAAATACATAAATATTTTATCTTACCAAAACAAACACCACGTCTCGGGAAATCATGAATAGTCCAACATAGCAAACCATACAACATGAAGGACCTATTTTATGGAGGATGTGATATGTCATGCATTCTTATGCCTTTCCATAGCAGTTGCATCTCATCAATAAAAGGTGCAAGATAAACATCCATGTTTTTAACTTGATTTTTTCCTGGTGTAAGAGAGGGGGACCAACCACTGCAAGGCCCCAGGTCACAAAAGGACATGATCAATATGGCTGCCCTTACTTACCTCAATTTAAAGGAAGGTTAGGATAGGCGGGATGAAAGTTGTGAGAACTGTAGGTTCTTCGATCACTCTGCAAACCTGAGAGTTGAAGGGATACTAGGTGAGTCAATCTTTAGAGTCAACTCTTTGTCTCAGGTAGCTCTTTGTCCGAGGAAAAAAGCGTGGTTTTAGGATGAGAACGTGGTGCACTGGCATCTCACAAGTGCGCTTGCATCCATATGGCCAGAAAACCAGAGAGACAAGGTTAAGCTCTAAAAAAGGGACTATCAACCTAGTTTAAGAATTTCTAGAATGACAGAATAAGATTAAGAAGAGTGGAACATAAAGACAAATATGATAAAGGAAATAGATTACCGCAAGGGTGGCGAAGACGATTTCGCATAACAATCTTCTTGCCAGCTTGCTCCAAGATCTCTACACCTGCACACAATAAAGAGGGAAAATTTTGGGGGGTTGTTTAGGGGTCTACCTTAGTCAGACCCCCGTTTTGGTGTTCCCACCTCCACGGACAACCAATTTTGCAACGATAGGAATAATATGATAAAGAGGAGAAAAAAAGCTACATAAACAAAAGACATTGCAAAATAGTACGTGCTTACTCAACCAAAATGATAGAGAAGATAAGAGGAGCTCAAGGCTAGTGGAGGAGAAAATGAGAGGAACTCAAGCCTCTACTGCAATGGTGTTTGTCCTGCGCACGCACTATCAGAGTGATAGAGTGGTAGATTGCTACTATGGAGTGTGAAGTGCTGCTACAGAGCTTGTGGATGCTTGAAAGAGTGGAGAAAATGTGAAGAGATGAACTCAAGATCTTGCAAAACTCTCTGAATGAATGAGAGAGTGAAGATTATAAAGGAAGGAGATGAAAACAACCATATTTGGGTTGGCTAGCTGAAGGGAGGCATTACATTTCAACTTCCAATAGGAAGTGTAATGTCTTTGTAGACTCCAGCCGTAGGAATCTACTAGGGACGTAAGTGTGCCGCGCGGACGTCCGTGCACCGCACAGGCATCCCCGAAAAAAATTGCCTCCACCAACACTTAGAATGGGTACCAAGTGTAATTCAAACAACGGGCTTAAGTGGAATTAATCCTCCACCTTAGGTTTTATAAAGTGTAATGGGGTAAAGGGGAATTTGTGTTAGGGGTGAAAATTCACGCTTATACATTTTTCCCCCATTTTAGCGAGCATGAGTACTGATGAGTGCTTCGGTAAAATAGAGTAATAAGAAGTAACAAGGTAAGATATGTATACATGAACCTGATGAGGAAGCATAACACGTTTTGATGAACTTGGAACTGTAGGAGAGGACTTCATAGTTCCATGGAACTATAAAGCTGAAGTACGAAAGCACCTCACAGGCCCACGATCTTGTGAGGGAGGTATCCTTCAAGAACTCTCACATGAAGGAGACCGAGCAAAGGGGACTCTGCAGAGTCAGAGAGGGTGACATGTTTACCTGCAAATAGAACACGCCAGGAAGCAGTTGCTCATGCCAGTGAACAGAAAGTCATGCAGACCATCGCTAAGTTGTGAGTCTTTCAAAGTGATCCCTCAGGAACCCTTCAAAAGGAAGGAGGGTCCACTCAAGGGATGCATTTTTTGAAAAATTGAAGTCTAGTTGGTCTACCCCCAAGCTAGATGTAAGGATGTGAAATAGGTCCAGTCAGGCTGCCCCCATACTAGATGTGAAGATGTGAAACCTGTCTAGTCAGGCTACCCCCGAGCTAGACACCATAGAACTCATTGAAAACTTTTGAAGGGGTCCCTCAGGAACCCAATGTGAAAAGGAGGGGTCCACTCAAGGGACACATTGTTCAAAAGCTAACGTCTTCTTTTTCAAATCAATTCATCATCAAGGAATCCTTTTCGAAAGATGTTCACTTCATCAAGGAATTCAAAAAGAAGGATATGCGCCCACACGAGGGTAAGATCAAGAATATTCCCACTTCAGAGGAAGGTTCCCAAGTCCTTTCTCTACGAACCCATGATGAAAGAAACATGTTTCGTTAGGGTTTCAAGTCAAGAATGCAATTCCAACAAAGAAGTGTGTGAAGAGTCTTGAGAAAAGATTTGTTGGCAACAAATGTGTTTTCTAAAAACCAAGTGGTGTAGAAGTAGCATTGTCACACATAAGAGGGACAACTCAAGCAAAGAAGAGAGAAAGATTAAAGAGAAACATAGAGGAAAATGAACACGAACAAAGGGCACGGTGGGATCTGGTTTCGTGGGGTGAAAGATTATCAATCCCCAACCAGATCAGTAAAAATGCACAAAAGACAAAGTAAAAATAAAAGATTGGGTTAACATGAAAGGGTGCCTAAATTGCTCCTGACGCTTTGCATCATCCCAATTTGTCGAAAGTCAATCACAAACATGAAAGAATAATGATACATATAGAGGAAGGTTTACAACACAAATACCATGCCTATATCCAAGCAAAAATAGGGGTGATGAGGGTCATCTAGGCACATATATCACGATCATGGGGGAATCACATCACAAAAAATGCACACATATAATCTAAAGATCAAGAAGAGGGTCTCCCCTAACACTGGTTGACCAAGAGGTCATCAGCTTCCCACTCTAGATCATCGTAGGGGGAAGGATGATGAGCTTGCAATGGTGTAATGTTAAGGGGAGGAGCTTTCGATCCTCCTGCAACAAGGGTCAAGGTAGAGGGACCTGTGAGGTCTCTGTCACTCAACTCTTGTGGGTCTAAGGTCAACGACTTCACGAAGATATCTGACAAGGTCGAAACTTCATCGACCGAGTTGAACATGCACTTGATGAGAGTGCCATGTTTCACCTCAGTGAATTATGAAGTTTTCACCCGAGGTTCACCGCTAGACTCACTGAGAGACTCGGGAGAGGTGAAAAACTCAGGAGAGGCTGGAATTGATTCCATCACTAGGACAAAACAAGTCAGCATAGGGCCACCTTTTAGAGAAGATGGAATTCTCTTACGTCCTCCATTGCAGGAGGGACCACACTCTACCTTCTACTTTGTCGGAGGAGATGAACTCCCCACAGATGAAGCAAGGAGGGTTGAGGGAGAGGAGGAAAGAACTGCAATGGATACAATCAAAGTATTAACCATATCCATGGGCTTCGTGAAAGGTGAGACATCTAGAACGAAAGTCAATAGAGGTGGCTCTAAAGAGGGAGCGATGAACACTTGCACCTTTCCAGGGACATGTGTGCTCACAACGGAAGTTGTAAGAGATTCAAAGCTATTTTGCACAGAGGAAGAAGCGGGGAGAGAGGAGGACACAACAAGAGGTGTTGTCGTCTCCTCCTTCTTTTGTAAGGAGGCTTACTCAGCCAGGAGAGCCTTTTGTCGATGCTTATGCTCGTGTGCAAGGAAGTTTCTACAGCTCTTCAAACCAGAAGCTGGAGCTTGCGAAGGGATAGAAGGCTCCTTCTCAGCCATGGGGGTGTCTTCCATAGTTATTTCCAGTGGAAGGATAGACTCCTGAATGGGAATAGGAGGAGCAGGTTTAGAAATAGAAGGAGGAATTGATCCCAACACCTTAGTGGTGGGCTTCTTCCTTCTTGGGGGAATGAGAAGAGATCAGGGGGAAAATTATCTTCGCGAGCCTTTCTTTCTGCCATACAAATAGTACCAAGGTCTAGGGGACCCATTAGGGAGATTTGATATCCTGATCTTGGGTCTTCGCCAAGGAGGAATTATTGAACTCAACAAGTAGAGGCCAGGCTTGTTCATCCAATACTCCTCCCAAGAAAGGGGAGTAGACGAGTCAGCCGGAGAGGGAGTGAGCTTCTCATTTCCCTTTCAGGAGGAGGAGGTAGCTGGTGGCTCCACTATGAGAAGGGTCAACTTCGGGTGTCCCTTGCCTCCAGTCTTATATTTCACATAGTTCTTGTAAAGTAGATCCATTCTATGTGTGAGCAGACCGATATGAGTGGGCCAAAAGTGATCCACCGAGTATCCCCCATGAGATACCACAAGCTGGTATCCACTATCATGCACTACATGCATGACACCCTCATGGGAAAACTTAAGACACTTATGAATTACTAAGGCGATCCCATTTATGGAAGCTAGCCAAGGTATACCTAGCTTCACTCTGAATATGTCCGACTCAGGAATGACATCAAATACCATGTTCACACTCCTAGGTCCAACCAGGACAAACAACGTTATCGATCTGTTACCAATTTTTCACTACACCTCAAATGGTGGAGCTGATTTGAATACTATTATATTTTAAAGTGAAAATGAGATTATTTTTGAATATGCTGAGTGTTGTTTCACACTTCATTTTATTTCATCAAGTGACAGTTGTGTAGGTGTTTTGAGAAAACAGAGTTTCTAAGTATCATTCATGTTTTTACATAAATCAAATGGAATACAAAACTGAGCATACAAATGATAAAGTAGAGTGCTTTCATTTATTTCATGAAGTGATGCATTTTTTACATAATTCATTTGATTGCGAGAATACAAATGCTAGTACAAATTTCCATTGAGATGCATTTTTCCTTTTCCAAATGAAAAGCATAAATAATGAAATCAAATATCCACACAAGTCGTGGATGTGACTGCCACAGTGCTTCATAAACAACACACTACACTATGGAAGATGCATAAAAGTAAAAATCACATAAGTACAAACATAATCATCATTGCCTAATTGATTGATGACCGATGCAGAAGTGGTGTACCATTTGTCTTCTCGAGCTCCGTTGACCTGAAGGAAGGAAGAGAGGGATTTCAGAGGCTTCGACTATGAATATACCTATATGAACCGTCAATGATAGTGTAGTATGCTACTAATCATGCACTGAAATAATCAAGAAAAGTGCAGAGACATGAGATGAAAGAGAAACATCAGCATGATTATGATACATTGTTTTTATGCTAACACTATTTGTTTCCTTGTGCAGGTATAGGAAAAGCCATGTAGTTTTTTATCTCTTTGAAGACCAAGCATGTGGGGAAAAAGGGCTCCCATAAGGGTCGAACTTGGCATGCTGCCCCTTTTTACACTAAAAGTGAGCTGAGATAGAGATTGCAATCATTATGTCATCAAGAAAGGAAATGCAACTGAAAGAGTAAAGCAGAGTTATCCATCAAGCCATTAAACCAACTGTGCATTCATAACAATCATGTAAATGCTTTCTGAAAGCTATAGGTGAACAGTGGATTTAATCTGATTAATCAAATTAACTGAGTACATTCATCTCAAACATTGTTGTATGGTTTATGTCCTTTTTCCATAGTATTATTTGTTCATCATGTTCATAATGTCATGCAAGGTTCAATTCAACAATGTTCTTTCTCTCAATCAAGGACATGTAAGGATGTGAAGAGTTTGTTGCCAGAATAAATAAAGCATAAAATGCATGAAGAGTGCCAGGTAGAAGATCATACTTTTAAAGGATGGTCAAGCATAGAGACATGTGAAGGAGTTTTAGATTTCAATCAGAATAATGGAAGGAGACAAGATCAATACAGCGACCAATCGCCAGTTGTTTAATTAAGTGAAGCAAATGACTAACAAAACAGTTAGTTTCTGTTTGGCTGAGAATGCAAGGGTAACATTAGGTAAGTTTAGTGCATCACTATTTTGAAAAGGATACAATCAAATACACTATTTTGGATATTTGTTCTGTTCTATCTTTCAATTGTTTAGCCATTCAAATTATACCTTTCAAGGAATAATTGATAGATTACACAAGAAAAGAGATTGTTTCCAGAATGAGTGGAGAATGACAAGGCATGAGGTAAGTGCTTCTAAAAGTGTTAGTTGTCTGTAAGAGAGAATGCAGTTCATGGGGTTACAATGATTTAAGTAAGATAGGGGTTTTGTCTCAGTCAAGGATCACCCATATGAGGGTTTTCAATAGTAAGGCAAAGGAACATGTGTTTTTCAGAATGTTATACACCCAGGTGGAGTTTTGTCAGAAAATAAGATTTTATATAGTGCTCTCATGGTTGAGCTTAAATATAATAGAAAATATAGGTATAAACACAAATTTCTTTGAAATTCTGAAAATACCCACATTGGGGTTTTGAATTTAGAGGCAGGATTTTCCATTCTTTCAGAGTACCCATTTTGGGGTTTTGAATTTAAAGACATATACTCCTTTTTTTTAGATACCCATGTGAGGGTTTAGAAAGGAAATGTAGAGGGAAGTATAAATGCCATCATGGGTCGAGCCCAAAAGTATTCAGAAAGCTCTTGACAAGTATGCTCATGGCGCGACCTGGAGAAGAGTTTTTTCTCTTGAATGGTCTATCATTTCACAGTTAGAAGAAAGCTCATTTAAGTTCCATCAGATTTGAGGTTACTTGAAGCAAAATGACAATTAAAATGCATGGAAATCTTTACAAAAGTCTAGATTTGAGCTTGCTCATGGCGCGGCCTGTAGATGGCCTTTAAATTTATAAATGAAAGTGACATCTTTGCAGGAATATATGAAGCTTTTAAGCTTTTGTTTTGCAGAAAGACAAAAGGAGAAACAAGCTTACCCTTGTCAAAGCATCTATAGGAGACCACTAGCCATGGCCTAGCTCTTAAGATCTCTCAAACACAGGAGTGAAACTCTCAAATGGTGACTAGGAGGAGATCAAATAAACACATAAATAATTGAACAAAGAAATCAAAGATGGAAGAGAAGAGGCCGTGGCCTTAAGAGGCCTTTCTTGCCTTTCAAAACAATAGAGAAATCCTTATGATGAAGAAAATTAACTTACCATGTGGTCTCAGAAGAAAAGTCGACCATTTTGGGGAAGAAATCAAAAAAAGATCATGAGCTTTTCATGCTGCAAAATCCTAGCATGTACATGGCGGCGCCTTCCTTCCCAGGCAGAGCAAACTTCAAAGTTGAAAAGTGCGAAAATGATGGAGGATTAGGGTTTCACCTTGGTCTTTGTCTTCTTTCCCTAATTCGAACTTAGGTTTCTCTTTTGTTGCATTTCAAATTTAAGTCTGAAGCAAGATACCATGAGGGGCCAAGTTCACTTATGCCTAGGTCGAGCCTTGTGAAGATTTCTCATGAGTTCATAGACCATAGTTGTTGATAATTTTTTGGGGGTCTTATTTATATCTTTAGGTATTTATTTTAGAAACCATAATTGTGATATGCCTTAGGATTAAGATTTAAGTCTTAGGTTTTATTTATTTTAATTTTTTTTAGAGAAAACAATTAATCATGTAATAAGGCGTCATATTTTTATGATTTTTTATAGAAAAATCAAATTGTAAAGGGAGATATAAGGTATTGTATGCAAAATATTTTTTTTAAAATCTTTAATTGTAAAATGGAATAATTATGAAACTGCATCATGTAAAGTAGAGGCAAAGAAATGCTTTATAAATTTCTTTGTTTTCTTGCTATTTTTAGCAGTTGAGTATTGACTTTTCTTCTTGGTCGGATTGGAGTTTTCAGTTGGAGAGATAAGGTGTTTTTCTTGCTTTAAAAGCAGTTTTTTTCTATTTTTAGAAGCCTGAAAGTTTATGCATGAAAAAAGTGTGACTTTCCATTTTTATGCTGACTTGTTGCATAGTTTTGGGACCTTTTCCTTGAGCTTTTTTCAAGAGCTCGGATTAGGGTTTGAGACATATATCTTTGGAGAAAACTTAGGGTTTTCCTGTTCAGTCTATTTTTTGCTCTTACACATTTTTGAGCTTGAAACTGTTTTGTACTCAGTTGAGATTATTCTTGGCATACTCCTATAGTGAATAAAAAAAAAGGCTTTCCTACCTATCATTTTGTGTCTATTTACAGTTGCAGTTTGATGTTTATCTTGTGATTTCAGTTTAAGAAAGTCCTTGTAATGTCCTAGGCTATAGTTTGATGCAGAAAAGTGCAAGGATACAGGTTTCATGTCATGTTTTGAACAAATCTTCATGCAAAGTACTTATGTAAAATTGTTCTTAAGAGGTTGTGAAAATTTTGTTGGTTTTTGAGCACTGTTTGTGAGGAAAATCTAGAATAGTCATTAGTTCATCATCTAATATTAAAAAAAATCATTTCAAAGTCATAGGTTTTAAGTTTTTCTATTTTCTCTCTATCCTTTCCCCAAGAAATATTTTTAGAATAGGATCATCATACGGAGAAGTAGCTCACTCTGGAGATTCTCTTTCCTTGTAGATTACCCACGCCTGGAAAGAGTTTCAATGTTGCAACAGATAGTCTAATTTTTTTGCAAATCTGATGGGGTGCATATCTGATTGCTAACACGATCCATAAGGTTTAAGAGAAATACCATCATGCATACGGATGATGGATTTTTTTTTCATATTCCTCCCTTTGCAGGGAATTCAAGAGTAGCATCTCCTCTGTGATGAGATTCACTCTACTTGCAGGGTCGACTAAGACTTTTGTCATAATGTGGCCATTGAGGTGAGTGGGAATATAAAGTGGAGAAGATTTTTTCATTTGCTGGAACATCTTGTGAAGTGAAGGTTACATCCAATGAACTGGTTGCAAGATGAGGAGAAGGAGTAACAGTAACCATGTTAACATATGCCTCAGGATAAGAAACAAAATCGGAGGGATCAATAATCATGTTAGCAGAATGTGACGAAAACGGGTCTGTGTATATCTACAAGTCACTATTAGCTTTTTCCATTGACTTGTTCGTGTTTTGTTTATTCCCATCAAGATGAATAGTACCATCCTCGATGCAATCCTGTATCTCATGACGTAGATGCATGTAGCGTTCATTACTGTGTCCATTAACTCGATGGTATTTGCTTCACCAGTTAGGATACGGTTCCCTAATCGGCTTAGGGGTTGGCAAGATAATGATCTCATCCTTTAACAAAATTTGCAAGATGGAAGAATAAGATTTCAATATCTTTGTAAAATTTTGGTCGTGTTTGAGGCTGTTGTTATCCACAGTCGCTACTACATTCGTAATAGCTTTACCTTTTCCAAATATTGATATGACATACCTCCCTTCAGGATGGGAGTGTGAGGAGGAACCCCCAAACTGAACCACCATCTATTGGTACTCTCGTAAAGTTGCGCATAGATGCGCAAAAGAAGGGTATTTCATAAGGGTGAAATTCTCTTTCAAAGGTCTTTGTAAGTTCCCTATGAACACCTTCTGCACATTAGAGTCAAGTAATGGGTATGATATTTGTGAAAAGAGTGTCTGATATCACGCTATAAAGTTCGTAATCTTCTCATTATCCCCTTATTTACATCAAACAAGGCCAAAGAAGGTCATCTTTGGTCCGATGGGTTGGAACTGTCGTAGGAACTGGTTGACAAGTTAATCGAACATAAAGATGGAATTGTCAGGCAAGGAATAGTACCACTTGAGTGTTGAATCCTTGAGGGATCGAGTAAACAGTTTTTCCATCAATGCATCATGATGGAAAAAGTTTGTGCATAAGGCGTTAAAGGTGGAAACATGTGTTTGTGGGTCCCCTTTACCATCGTATTTCTTGAATTTAGGAATCTCCATACCTTGCGAGAAAGGAGTGTTTATAATTGCAACCGACAACAAGCTGTGTTGGAAGAAGGGTTGGAAAATAGGTTGGGTCGAGACCTAGGAAAGGTTCGCCAACTGATTCTGTATCTTCCCCATATTCTGAAGAAGGGTATTCAGAATAGGGTCATTAGAAGACGTAGGACCACTAGAACCACCACCAAATCCACCGCCTAGACCACTGCCATGACTACCACCAGATCTACCACCAATGCCACCACCACCAGTGTGACACCTGCAAGAACCGCCTCCACTTCCAAGGCCATCACCATGACCTCTGTTGGCACTACCTTTGTCAATACCACCTCCACTTCCAAAGTTTCCACCACCAAATCCTCCACCGATCATCCAACCAAATCCTCCACCAACAAAGGTGGAAAAAGGGGTGAAGGAAAAACCTAAGGGGTTTCTATTTTCTTTGATAGTTTCTGAGTTTTTGGAAGCAGTGGGCACACTGACCGAAGGGACCACGTCAGCCATGTAGACGGACATAGGAGGCATTGACATTTCTAACTGTCTCCTGCGTTCCTCGAAGGGGCCACCTCGTATCATGTGACTATGATCCGAAGGGGCACACACTTCAACTAGACCAATGAGACTATCTAGGAGTTCTATGCCTATCCGATCTTTTCCTACCATGTATCTTAGTTCACTGATTACTTTAGCAGCCCTAGCCAGCTTCAGGTTTTTCTCCAGATGATTTTCCAATGCACCCATCCCTTTGCTTAGACTAAAAAAATATTCAACAGGGATGTGGAAAAATTCATGATCATCTACAGATGAGGAGTTCGATGATGCATGAGGGGTAGGGATGCAATTAGTTTCATCAAGGAATCTAGATTCGCTCCATGATACGTGCTCCTGTGCGGACAGACCAACTGCAAAACCGAAGAAAAGACCAGTAGTGAAACTAGAGGAGACCTTCGTCTTCTCTATCGGAAGGTGTCTCAGACTTCTCCTAACAATATTCCCAGAGGTCATAGACTGGGTTGTGATGCTCATAAACTTCATAGCACACAGGGATACTACAAGAAGAGGGTATAAGGGAAAAACTCAGAACACCGACGAAAGAGTAGACGTTGGTTTACGCCAAGTTCACCAAAAATGTAAGAGAGGGGGACCAACCACTCAAGACCCTAGGTCACAAAAGGCCAAGAGAAGTATGGCTTCCCTAACCTCAATTTAAAGGAAGGTTAGGATAGGCGAGATGAAAGTGGTGAAAATTGTAGGTTCTTCGATCACTTTGCAAACCCGAGAGTTGAAGGGAGACTAGGTGAGTCAATCTTAAGATTCAACTCTGTGTCTCAGGTAGCTCTCTGTCTGAGGACAAAATCTTGGTTCTGGGATGATAGTGCGGCGCACTAGTGTCTCACAGGTGCGCTGGCGTCTGTACGACTAGAAAACTAGAGAGACAAGGTTAAGCTCTAAAAAGGGACTATCATCCTAGTTTAATAATTTCTAGAATGATAGAATAAGATTAAGAAGAGTGGAACATGAAGATGAATGTGATAAAGGAAATATATTACCACAAGGGTGACGAAGATGATTTCGCACAACAATCTTCTTGCTAGCTTGCTCCAAGATCTCTCCACTTGCACACAATAAAGAGGGAAAATGTTGGGGGGCTCTTTAGGGGTCTGCCTCAATCAAAACTTTGTTTTGGTGTTCCCACCTCCATGGATAGACAAGTTTGAAATGAGAGGAATAATATGATAAAGAGGAGAAAACAAGCTATGCAAACAAAAGACACTGCAAAACAGTATGTGCTTACTCAACCAAAATGATAGAGAAGATAAGAGGAGCTTACCACCTTCGTCCAAAGTGCTCAAGGCTAGTGGAAGAGAAAATGAGAGGAACTCAAGCCTCTGTTGCAATGGTGTGCGTCCTATGCTCGCACTATCAGAGTGATAGAGTGGTAGATTTCTGCTATGGAGTGTGAAATGCTGCTACAAAGCTTGTGGATGCTTGAAAGAGTGGAGAAAATATGAATAGATGAACTCAAGTTCTTACAAAACTCTCTGAATGAATGAGAGAGTGAAGAATATGAAGGAAGGAGATGAAAATGGTCATATTCGGGTCGGCCAATCAAAGGGAGGTGTTACACTTCAACTTCCAACAGGAAGTGTCATGTCTTTGCAGACTCCAGCTACAAGAATTTTCTAGAGACGTAAGCGCGTCGCATAGATGTTCACGCACTGCGCAGGTGTCACCAATAGAAATGCCTCCACCAACACTCATAATGGGTGCCAAGTTTAATGCAAATGATAGGTTTAAGTGGAATTAAGCCTCTTCCTTAGGTTTTCCAAAGTGTAAGGGGGTAAAGGGAAATTTGCGTTACGGGTGCAAATTCATGCCTATACACCTAGAACAATGAGAATCAACATAAGGTGCTCCTTTCTAACACTCATCCATGGGGGAATATTTTATACTATCAATCTGACTGGCCAAACACTATAATTTGAGCTCAGGAAAGAGAATGGGAACACTCCAATTGCAAGACCAAACCTGATACTACGGGGTTCATCTTTGAATTTTCTTGGTCATTTTTCTTCTATGTGTTTCATTGCTTTGGAGTTGGCCGAAATTCACATGAATCCATCTTTACTCTTATTCTTTGCATGCTAGTCCATCAATTGTGCAAGTGACTTGCAACGAAACATTCATTGAAGTCTAGGTATAATTGGCATGTGACGTAAAACCTTCTTTGGAATTGTAGGACCTTGCACATATTTATGATATCTCTTCTCTTTGCATATAGGGCATTCTACCTTGTTCTGATATTCATCTCTATATAAAATGTAATCATTTTTACATGAATGAATTTTCTTATATTCAATCCCCAATTCAACCAACAACAAATGCACCTCTCTGCAAGTTGATGGAAACACATTCTCTTTAGGGAATATTTTAGTTTTTAGTGCCCTATAAGATTTCCAGAGATTAAATCAATTGAATGTTTGACTTATGATGAACATGTTTGATATGTCAATCTATACTAGGACTGTTTATCTACAATATATGGTTTTAAAATCCCCTTAAATAAATATAAATGAAGTTGATAAATGTTTACAAATTATGTACACCAATTGACAATGCAAAGTAAGAAATAGATTTCAACTCACTTCAGTAGGGTAATGAATCCTTTGTCTGACCAACCAAATAGTGACTTAATTTTTGATAATATTAATGTGCATGCTAGTTTTTAGGTTCTAATTGCACCCAATTTGAACACGGGTGTCTTTGATGCTTTCTTGATGGAGTCTTTCAGGTTGTTATCATCAACATTACGTTGGTGGTAATTACCACTGCTATCATCGTTATTGTCAACCATATGATCATTATTGTCATCATTGTTTCCATCCCCAAATAAATCTGTAAGAATTTCATTCAATCCTTCTTCATGCATTGCATTTTCACTACCATGATCATCATCATTAAGGCTAGGTGGAATGTCATCAGTGTATGCGAATCTCATCAGCTCTTCAAATTTCTTGGGTGGTAGCATTTTCTTCAATCTTGCTTTGTTCGCCCTGGTATGGTTTAAAGGATGGTTTGGATCATCCTGTCCAAATCTTAATAACCAAGTTGGATCTTGGGTATTAGTATGTGTTTCATCAACATCTTCTACCTATCAACAAATGTAAACATTATTTAATCTTTGGCAATGATTGGATAAATCATAAATGTATCAATTTCAAAGAAATATAATCAAATATGGCTTAAAAAATAAAAATAAAAATTGTATGAACACATATAAATCAATTGAATAATTGAAAATTGTTTTATAGACTACCTTTTTTATACAATAATTTAAATAAAACACAATTTTGACAACATAGTTTATAAAACATCAGTCCACACTCATTTATTATTATTTGGTTTTCTACACCTTGTTCTTCCCTTTTCTTTCGTGCAGGAGTGTGTTTTAAGAAGGGGTAATCAATCAATAACTCATCCCCAATGGTAAGGTCCTTAATAGCCTCAACCATTATCAATCTATCAACCTCTCTTTCCATATCTCCATCTTTATCATTAATAATCTCAACAAATTGACAATTTGGTCTTACATTAGGGTCCCTTCCCTTACTACTATTTATAAATCCTGCAATATTTTTGTGTGTGCATCCATGCCCATCTATATACATAAGATGACCTCTATTAATTTATTTTCCACTTTCCAATTGGAGATGATGTGTATACATATTCAAATTTAGACCATATGTTGACATGCTAGGCTTATATTCTGCTAGCCTTCTCCATTCACCACTGTAATATGATGGACCATAATATGGCATTAATCTCCTAGTGGTTGGTTTGTTCTAAATTATTTCTATGTTTAGATCCCACATGTACATTTTGGACAATAAAGAGGCCTAGATTCGCTCCATGAATATTGGAGGGTCGTATCATGTAGTTGTATTGCCAAAATGGAAACACCTCGTACACTCTAGGTAGTTGTTGATCACTAGGCCAAGTGCAATATAGTTGATGATCAAATTTATCTTTCTAAATTGATCTCAAACTCAGGGGCAAGTCATCATCTCCATCACATTCATTCTCATAGGGTATGTAGTCCACCTTCCCATTATTTTTAAGCAAATTATGCATCTTTAAACCGGTTCTTGTTCTGTGACTTGTTTTCATCAATTCCTCATCTTCTGAGATGGTATATTGGCACATATTTTTGTCAGATGTTTCATCTAATAAATGATCATTTCCCTCTAGGCTGGAAGTCGGTGATCCAGGAAACTTTAAACTAATAACTTTATCCTACAAGTATCCATTGAGAAAAAAATTAGTTATTTAAATAATTGAAAACAATGTTTAAATGAAGTATACATGTTATTTATATCAAATTGGAAAATTCCTTACCACAATTCCTATTGGATTTGAATCGATTGTAGGAGGCATACTACCAACTGGAAGCTCATCATATAAGTAATGTCTTTGTACAATTTCTTATTTGAGTTGTTTCTTTCCACGACATACATAACATCCACACACAACAATTTTCTCAAAGTATTTATCCCATATACTATAGTCCTGACCAACCTCTTGTTTAGTGCAATCATTTGTTGTGTTTGGAAGATCCATTGTCATATCCTCGAACACCCATTGTCATCTATGTGGTTTAACAGTTTTAGGTCCATGTCCACATACATATCTTCTTCTTTTGCTAGTTGAATGCTCAGGCTCTGCATTTTCTCTAGTCTCCATCTAAAATAATCAACAACATGCATTAATTTATGTCAAGATTGGTTAATACATTATAAATTTCAATAATACTGTAAAGAAAGATCGACATATCACAAAATGTCATCAGATCATTTTTTCCTAAGTTAAGTCAAAATTTGAGTACCTCATGTCCCGCTTCCTCCGTTTTGTCCTCATTTGATATGACACGATCTATTGCCATGGCCTCATCTCGCTCCTATAATACACAACATAGTAAATAATGTTTACTACACCAATTATATCATTTCAACGAATATGCTATCCAACGAAAAACCTCACTTTAGTCATATATTTTCTCAAAGTATTCATCCCATGTATTATAGTCCTGACCAACCTCTTGTTCAGTGTTGTCATTTGTTGTGTCTACAAGATCCATTTTCATATCCTCAAACACCCACTATCTTCTTTGTGATTTAACAGTTTTAGGTTCACGTCCATGTACATATCTTCCTCTTTTGCTAGTTGAACACTCAGGCTCTGCATTTGCTCCAATCTCCATCTAAAATAATCAACAACATGCATTAATTTATGTCAAGATTGGATAATACATTATAAATTTCAATAATACTATGAAAAAAGATGGACGTATCAAAAAATACCATTAGATCATTTTTTCATAAGTTAAGTTAAAATTTGAGTACCTGATGTCCCGCTTCAGCCACTGTGTCCGCATTTGACATGACATGATCTGTTGCCATGGCCTCATCTCACCCCTATAATACACAACATAGTAAATAATGTTTAGTACACCAATTATATCATTTCAACGAATATGCTATCCAACACAAAACCTCACTTTAGACATATATTTGACATTTATATCATACTTTAGATGACTCGTCTAGTTTTATAGGGGTCATTTATGAGTTCACAAATCTAACCTCTATCAGTTTTGCACCCACAAAATTGACATGGGATAAGGAATAGATAAAATAGGGAACCATGATTGCTCCCTTGGAACATATGAAGATGAAGTCATTTAGGATCAATTTATTTATCAACTTCTAAGAAAAATACATCATTTTGCACTACCAAGCGCTAAATTAGGCATACTTTGCATCGCCTTTTGCATCCCAAATAGATTACATTTTTTGGCTAAAATGCGGCACTAAATTAGGTGCACTTTTCGTTGTCAATTATAGAGCCAACTACTAAAACAAGAACAAAAATTTAAAACTTCCCACATCAAGAAGGAAGAGATGACAAGAGAAAAAATCCGCGCGAAGGAAGAGAGGACAAAAAAAGGAAAAATGGCGCAAAAGAGGGCTACAAGCAAGTAGATCAAAAATTCGATTTAGTTTGTGACACCATAGGTAAGGTTGCAATTTGTTTTTTCATTCCCACAAATATTTTACAGAACAATGAGCTCATGGTTTCGAATTGATTGTGTGCACACATTCATTTTATTTCTAATCTATGGATGCGACTTGAGTATGGGACGTATTTGTGTTAACTCTCAATAAAACCACACTCCACACCCTTTTTATCCTCAAAGATTACCATTCTATACAGGTGCACAAGCGTTGATTTTTTACAATAAATTTGTTTCATTTTGCATATATTTATATCCTTTCAAATATATTTATATTCTATACAGGTGCGCAAGTGATTGATTCATAGGCATTTAAATCCAGAAAGAGTCATTCAAGGTAAAACTTTCATACCACAAACTGGACGAAAACTTTCATACCTGATAGTGTGTACTTCATTTGCCTCCACAAACTGGAAAAAAATAATTTTCCCTAGGTCGCCTCAAAATTTCAAGCAATAGAGGGAAGAGAACAAAGGGAGCAGACTCTAGCCATGATGAGGTAATTCATTTTCAATTTATAGATTTATAAATGTTTCCCTTGTTTCTTTCATTTTTACTTTTTAGTTTTCTATTTTTAAATTTAAAAGAAGAAATCTATTTTATATATATATAGGGACATGTGACTGACAAAGATAAAGATGCATTGGCTTCCATATTGGGGGTAGAGGCAATGAAAAAATTGGATGATGTGCACTGGACAATTCTTTCCAGATACATAGAAAACCGATCTAGTGAAGGCCCTCAAGCACTGCAACCAAATCAGTCGTGTCAAATGGAATCAATTGATTCCCCAAACAGTCCTGGATCGAGCAAAGATCCAGGAGGAAATCAATAACAATAAACTCTAGGAATGTAGAATAGGGATTAAAGGCTTCCACTGTCCCACCCACTCCTGGGACACAAACTTCTTCAACCATGACAAGTTTTCAATCTTGCATTGGTACCTTCAATACCAAGATTGAATATGATGTGGTTTCAAGGGAAGTCTGAATGATAGCTACTGGAAAAGGGTTTGTGAATAGGTTGAAGGAATCATGCCTTCAACGGTTTGAAGACCATCTACATTTTCCATTCTCAAAGATACCCATACACCTACAAAAAGAAGTTATCAATGACATGGAGACTGAATTTGGCACAGGTTGGTCTGTGAAGAAGGTAAACCTACGAATGTTTCAAAATTGCAAGAGATTTCGGTGCAACCAAACAAAGAAGATATAAAAAATCTCTCCTAAGCTAAGGCTCAAAAAAAATCCATTTGATATAAGTGTCAAAGTATGGAAAGAGCTTGTAAAAGCATATGAGAAGTCCAAAGCACGGAGGAAGTCCGGTGAGGAGAGTACGTAGGTATTTGAATTTTTCTCATAAGATTATATCAAATTTATTAAACGATTTTTAAATTTTATTTTTGCATAGTTAAATTGAATTAGTATATGTTTCAGGACAAGGCCTCCAAGGCTAGGCTTCAAAAACTTCGTGCCACGCATCATAGTGGCCAGAAAGTTTTACAGGCCTTGATCTCTAAATTTGTAAGTATATGTAATATGTTAAATGATATTTTTTTTAATTCCCTAGGAAAAAGTAAATGATTGCATATCAATTAGTTTAACTAGTCCATGTGCCATGTTTTGACAGGAGGAGAAATATGGCAGGCATCCAAATCAATTTTAAAAGGAAAAGTTACAAAGCAAAAAGTGGGCCGATTTTTTAATCTGGATGGAGAAAGAGGTATCAATAGTTGACTTTCAGTTTCAATAACTTAGCTGGATATTGTTGTGTTAATATGTCAATTTTCATTTCTTGTGTTGAGTTGTTTATTAATGCGTAGGATAATTTCTAAAGTGTTTCTTTGTTGGCCCTAGATCCCACTCAATTGTCCCATTATTTCATGTTGAGGAAAAAAATATTGTTTGCCTTAAAGGGTAGTGGGTGACATAAATGCCTTATTTTCATCGCATCTTTTAATTAATGACCACTGTCTTTTAATATCTCTTAAGTGTCCTCATTTAAGTTATGAGTTGTATCATTTGAGCAACTTAGTCCCTTGTTGATTTGATTTATCTTATTTTCTCTCAAACATGGTATCTCAAGGAGTGCTTCCTTGAATTCATGTTGCCATTCTACTAAGTGATCCACATGCATCTTTTCCATCCTTCCTCATGATGTTGCCATTCTTTTAACATGTAAGAATTTTTTGATGCATCTTGGTAGGCATCTTATAGATCTAACACATCCTTGTAGTCTACATCACTTGGCATAGCTAACCAACCACTTAATTTGTCCATCTAATTTAAAAAAAGCCAGTAAATTATTGTCTTCCAAGTTAAAAAAACTCTCTCTACCTTTTCAAACTCTTTCATTGCTACAGATTGTTTGTGGGATTTAATCATTTGTACCACATGGTTGATGTGCTTTGAATCCTTGGATCTAAAGGAAATTTCCTAACATAAATACTGCTATGGAATTTCAATGTTGGCATGTAGTTGGCATTAAAGTCAGTACCTCGAACATTGAAAATTATCCTTATATAAGAATTCCCTCCATCTTATTGGCTTGTAACACTCTTGATAGTGGCTACATGAAATGGAACCATGATGCCATATATGGGTACCATAAAAGCACCATTTTTCGTATCAACCTGAATCATGAACCCTCTAGAAATGGGGATATCATCCATATTTTTGTAGGAAACCATCTCAGTGGATGGCTTGGAAGAGCCATGTCCATCTCCTGTACCAATTCTCCCTACAACCAATCTTCTTGCAGTCTCCTCATTCTTTTGCCTTGCAAGTTTTGCTTGGTATTGATGACGCTGCTCTTCTTTAGTCATCTCTTGATTATCAAATCATAAGGTTTCCTTGGAGATGCCAGATTCTCCTCCATTTACCTCAGCGTTGGGTTTTTGTTTTAATTCCTTGTCCTCATCATCACTGTTAAATGAGTATGCAACATCAATGTATACTTTGGAGCTAACCCCAATTGCATTTTTAGGCCCTTTATCCTTAACAACCACAGTGTTAGGAAGGAGCAATGAATAATTCTGTGTTTGGGGGTTACCAATATGCAACTGAAAATTATGATACCCAAGCGATACATTAAAAGCCATTCCATCCTTCACAATTTTGTCATTTCTTGAATTCAAAATTAAACCAAACTCTCAAAATTCGATCCCTATTCCTATTCCTGTAGACTTTGTAAGATGAGGAAAAAGTTCAAGGCCATCTCTTTGAACTACCTCCATAGCTACCTTATATTAACATACATGAACATGATATGATTATATACATGAAAAGGTCACTTAAAAATAGTATAACCAAAGTAGAAAATTTCCCGAAGAACTATTCATGGTTATATAAGCCCATCGGGGGAATGCCATAATTCATTCCATCGATGTTTATTTGTTACAACGATGTGTTTACTTTTGTTGACTCTATTTGTATATCGAGGAGAGCACCTTAGGAGTCAGCTCGATATGGTATTGTTACTCTACTACTAGGTTGTGAGCTATTTTCATCGGGCCATCGGTGGGGTTGTGATGGGGGTTCTGCCGATGAAGCATTGTTAGGATGATGGTATTGAATTTTTCTAGGAATGGGGGACAGACATCGGGATTTCAATTTTATGGGTGCAATGGAGGCTATAATATGGATCTGGTCACACAAATTTCTACAATTTGTATTGATCATAAAATTAAAGTGTGGTGTATTTCTGTGGTATATGGAAGGTAGGTGAGGTAGAGGCTAGTGGAAAATGCCAGATTTTTCTAGTCCCAACACCTTGAAACTCTGCAGTGATTTTATTTTTCCTATGCCTCTCTTGTTGTTCTTCCTCAATTTCATCAAGAGCATACATTGACCTTCTTGCCCCTCCTAAAGTTTGGACCACATCCATTACTTCCACATAAAACTGGACATCTTTGGTATTCTTGGTTCCCATGCCATGATAAGGTTATGCAAATGAAAATGAAGCAAAGTAATCATATCCTTCTCCGTTGGCTGGAAGAATGCATGCTTAATTTTTTGATACATGATATCAACTCTCTCTTCTGCTCTCATGGTTGAATACCAAAATCGATTATGGTGGGCCTCCAGAGTTCTAGTCATCTTTCTTCCTCTTCCACCAAATGTTGGCCTGATCCACAAGTCTACCAACCTAATTTCCTTTTTTTTTTTAAAGTTGAAGTTTCTCCTGAGTCACCGACTCACCAGTGTAGCTCTCTCTACCTTTTCAAACTCTTTCATTGCTACAGATCATTTGTGGTATTTAATCATTTGTACCACATTGTTGATGTGCGTTGAATCCTTGGATCTAAAGGAAATTTCCTTAACATAAATACTGCTAGGGAATTTCAATGTTCGAATGTAGTTGGCATTAAAGTCGGTACCTGGAACATTAAAAATTATCTTTATACAAGAATTCCCTCCATCTTGTTGGCTTGTAACACTCTTGATGGTGGCTACATGAAATCAGATTCTAATTCCTCTTCTACATTAGAGGGTTCATATCCTTGATCTGACTCTTTTGAATTATCAAAATCAGAATCACTAGCTTCCATATTCAAAATTCCCAACCACCATCTTCAATAAATTTATCTGGATCATCAGTAATAGTCTTCAAAACTCACCACCAGTTCATGTTCATTCTTCTTTCATAATAATTTATATCCATGGAGTTCAACCATTCCTTTATGCCATCAAGCGAAGATTGAGGAATGGTGTCAATGCGGACTACATCCCGCTTGAAGTCTTTGAAAACAATAGCCATATCAAATTCCTTTTGCCCAAGTCCTACTCTCTCAAGGTTAAAAATCTCAATCTCACTAATAGTGATTACTAAGAAATGTGATTCCACCAACTCTTTCTTCCTCTTCCATGAAAACCAATCTCTCTAAATGGTATATCAAACTCTAGTTCAAAATATTTTAGATGAGGCTACTCCCATAACTCTCTTACTCACTTGAAAAATCCTTGAAAATTTGCATTGATTTTATTTTTCTTGTCCCTCTCTTTCTATTCTTCCTCAATTTCATCAAGATCATACATTGACCTTCTTTCCCCTCCTAAAGTTTGGACCACATCCATTACCTCCACATAAAACTGGACATCCTTGGTGTTCTTGGTTCCCACGCCATGATATGGTGATGCAAATGAAAATGAAGCAAAGTAATCATCTTTCTTCCCCTTCCATGAAAACCAAGCTCTCTAAATGGTATATCAAACTCTCGTTCAAAATCTTTTAGATGAGGCTACTCCCATAGATTTCTTACTCGCTTGAAAAATCCTTGAAAATCTACACTGATTTTATTTTATTGTCCCTCTCTTATTGTTCTTCCTCAATTTCATCAGGATTATACATTGACCTTCTTGCCCCTCCTAAAGTTTGGACCACATCAATTAACTCAGCATAAAGCTGGAAATCCTTGGTCTTCTTGGTTCCCACACCATGATATGGCTATGCAAATGAAAATGAAGTAAAGTAATCATCTTTCTTCTTCTTCCATGAAAACCAAGCTCTCTAAATGGTATATCAAACTCTAGTTCAAAATATTTTAGATGAGGCTACTCCCATAGCTCTCTTACTCACTTGATAAATCCTTGAAACTCTACATGGATTTTATTTTTCTTATCCCTCTCTTGTTGTTCTTCCTCAATTTCATCAAGATCATGCATTGACCTTTTTGCCCCTCCTAAATTTTGGACCACTTTCATTACCTCAACATAAAACTGTGCATCCTTGGTCTTCTTGGTTCCCACGCCATGATATGGTTATGCAAATGAAAATGAAGCAAAGTAATCATCTTTCTTCCTCTTACATGAAAACCAAGCTCTCTATATGGTATATCAAACTCTAGTTCAAAATATTTTAGATGAGGCTACTCCCATAGCTCTCTTACTCGCTTGACAAATCCTTGAAAATTTGCATTGATTTTATTTTTCCTGTCCCTCTCTTGTTGTTCTTCCTCAATTTCATCAAGATCATACATTGACCTTCTTGCCCCTGCTAAAGTTTGGACCACATCCATTACCTCCACATAAGATTGGACAACCTTGGTATTCTTGGTTCCCACACCATGATATGGTTATGCAAATGAAAATGAAGCAAAGTAATCATCTTTCTTCCTTTTCCATGAAAACCAAGATCTCTAAATGGTATATCAAACTCTAGTTCAAAATATTTTAGATGAGGCTGCTCCCATAGCCCCCTTTACTCGCTTGAAAAATCCTTGAAAATCTGCATTGATTTTATTTTTCATGTCCCTCTCTTGTTGTTCTTCCTCAATTTCATCAGGATCATACATTGACCTTATTTCCCCTCCTAAAGTTTGAACCACATCCATTACCTCCACATAAAACTGGACATCCTTGGTCTTCGTGGTTCCCATGCCATGATATGGTTATGCAAATGAAAATGAAGCAAAGTAATCATCTTTCTTCCTCCTTCCATGAAAACCAAGCTCTTTAAATGGTATATCAAACTCTAGTTCAAAATATTTTAGATGAGGCTACTCCCATAGCTCTCTTACTCGCTTGAAAAATCATTGAAAATCTACATTGATTTTATTTTTCTTGTCCCTCTCTTGTTGTTCTTCCTCAATTTCATCAGGATCATACATTGACCTTCTTGCCCCTCCTAAAGTTTGGACCACATACATTACCTCCACATAAAACTGGACATCCTTGGTCTTCTTGGTTCCCATGCCATGATATGGTTATGCAAATTAAAGTGAAGAAAAGTAATCATCTTTCTTCCTCTTCCATGAAAACCAAGCTCTCTAAATGGTATATCAAACTCTAGTTCAAAATATTTTAGATGAGTCTGCTCCCATAGCTCTCTTACTCACTTGAAAAATCCTTGAAAATCTGCATTGATTTTATTTTTCCTATCCCTCTCTTGTTGTTCTTCCTCAATTTCATTGGGATCATGCATTGACCTTCTTGCCCCTCCTAAATTTTGGACCACATCCATTACCTCCACATAAAACTAGACATCCTTGGTCTTCTTGGTTCCCACGCCATGATATGGTTATGCAAATGAATATGAAGCAAATTAATCATCTTTCTTCCTCTTCCATGAAAACTAATCTCCCTAAATGGTATATTAAACTCTAGTTCAAAATATTTTAGATGAGGTTGCTCCCATATCTCTCTTACTCACTTGACAAATCCTTGAAACTCTACATTGATTTTATTTTTCCTGTCCCTCTCTTGTTGTTCTTCCTCAATTTTATCAGGATCATACATTGACCTTCTTGCCCCTCCTAAAGTTTGGACCACATCCATTACCTCCACATAAAACTAGAAATCCTTGGTCTTCTTGGTTCCCACGCCATGATATGGTTATGTAAATGAAAATGAAGCAAATTAAGCAAAGTTAACATATATGCATCATTTGCATAAACAACTGAACCATTTATGTGCATGAATAAATAGTAGAAGGATGTAGATGAAATCAATTCATTTGAATTTATGCCTCTTGGTAGGAATTCCTCTTGAATCTCTAATATCAGCTGCTCGAGACTTCCCTATAGCTTTTACCTTTTGTCGCCACCTTTCCTCTTCACTGTCAGACTCATCTCCTTTTTCCTTATCTGCATTTTTGGCTTCGGCTTCTAATTCATCCCATGTTTTACCTTCCTCCTCTTTAGAATCTTCTTCTTCTTCTTCATCCTCATCTGACTCCATAAGAGATTCATCTTTTGAACCTTCCTCATCTGATTCTGATTCTCTTCTACATTAGAGGGTTCATATCCTTGATCTGAATCTTTTGAATTATCAAAATCAGAATCATTAGCTTCCATATTCAAAATTTCCCAACCACCATCTTCAATAAATTTATTTGGATCATCAATAATAGTCTTCAAAATTGGCCGCCAGTTCAACTTCATTATGCTTTCATAATAATTTATATCCATGGATTTCAGCCATTTCTTGATTCCATCAAGCGAAGATTGAGGAATGGCATCAATGCGGAGTACATCCTGCTTGAAGTATTTGAAAATAATAGCCATATCAAATGAATTTTTCCAAAGTCCTACTCTCTCAAGGTTAACAATATCAATCTCACTAATAGTGATTACTAAGAAAGGTAATTCCACCAAATTTTTCTTCCTCTTCCATGAAAACCAAGCTCTCTAAATGGTATATCAAACTCTAGTTCAAAATCTTTTAGATGAGGCTTCTCCCATAGCTCTCTTACTTGATTGAAAAATCCTTGAAACTATGCATTGATTTTATTTTTCTTTTCCCTCTCTTTTTGTTCTTCCTCAATTTTATCAGGATCATACATTGAACTTCTTTCCCCTCCTAAAGTTTGGACCACATCCATTACCTCCACATAAAACTGGACATCCTTGGTCTTCTTGGTTCCCATGCCATGATATGGTCATGCAAATGAAAATGAGGCAAAGTAATCATATTTCTTCGTCCTCCATGAAAACCAAGCTCTCTAAATGGTATATCAAACTCTAGCTCAAAATATTTTAGATGAGACTGCTCCCATAGCTCTCTTACTCTCTTGACAAATCCTTGAAACTTTGCATTGATTTTATTTTTCCTATCCCTCTCTTGTTGTTCTTCCTCAATTTCATCAGGATCATACATTGACCTTCTTTCCCCTCCTAAATTTTGGACCACATCCATTACCTCCACATAAAACTAGACATCCTTGGTCTTCTTGGTTCCCATGCCATGATATGGTTATGCAAATGAAAGTGAAGCAAATTAATCATATCCTTCTTCACTAGCTGGAAGAATGCATGCTTAATGTTTTGATAAATGATATCAGCTCTCTCTTCTTCTCTCATGGTTGAATACCAAAATCCATTATGGTGGCCCTCCAAAGTTCCAATCATCTTTCTTCCTCTTCCACCAAATGCTGGCCTGATCCACAAGTCTACCAACCTAATTGCCTTTGTTTTTGAAAGCTAAAGTTTCTCCTAAGTCACCAGTGTATCTCTCTCTTCCTTTTCACTCTTTCATTTCTATAGACCGTCTGTGGGATTTAATCATTTGTACCACATGGTTGATGTTCTTTGAATCCTTGTATCTAAAGGAAATTTCCTTAACATAAATACTACTAGGGAATTTCAATGTTGGCATGTAATTAGCATTAAAGCAAGTACCTGGAACATTGAAAATTATCCTTATATAAGAATTCCCTCCATCTTGTTGGCTTGTAACACTCTTGATGGTGGCTACATGAAATGGAACCATGATGCCATATATGGGTATCAGAAAAGCACCATTTTTTCTATCAACTTGAATCATGAGCCCTCTAGAAATGGGGATATCATCCATACTTTTGTAGGAAACCATCTTAGTGGATGGCTTGGAAGAGACATTTCTATCTCCTATTCCAATGCTCCCTACAATCAATCTCCTTGCAGTCTCCTCATTCTTTTTCCTTGCAAGTTCTACTTGGTATTGACAACGTTGCTCTTCTTTAGTCATGTCATGATTATCAGATCATAAGGTTTCCTTGGAGATGCCTGATTCTCCTCCATTTACCTCAACCTTGGGTTTTTGTTTCACTTCCTCATCTTCATCATCATCGTTAAATGAGTATGCAACATGAGTGTATACTTTGGAGCTAACCCCAGCTGCATTTTTAGGCCCTTTATCCTTAACAACCATAGTGTTAGCAAGGAGCAATGAATAATTCTATGTTTTTGGGTTACCATTCTACAACTACAAATTATGAAACCCAAGTGATACATTAAAATCCATTCCAACCTTCACAATTTTTTCATTTCTTGAATTCAAACTTAAACCAGACTCTCGAAATTTGATCCCTATTCCTATTCTTGTAGACTTTGTAAGATGAGGAAAAAGTTCAGGGCCATCTCTTTGAACTACCTCCATAGCTTCCTTATATTAACATACATGAACATGATATGATTAATAAGTAGGAGGTTTCTTCCACAGCGTGTCAAATTATGATATTGCAGTACTTGGATGGGTTACCTCCCGGGATGGACCAATGCTTCACCTCTGTGAGCATCACCTAGATGTAATGAGTGCTAAGTGGACCATTCATTATCATGAGAGATGGGTTCTTGTGAACCACTACTCATGAAACATGGGTCAATGAGTTTGACTCGAAAACTACATGGTTGAATCTTGATAGCAATATCATAATGATATGATTATATACATGAAAAGGTCACTTAAAAATAGTATAATCAAAGTAAAAATGTCTTGAAGAACTATTCATGGTTATATCGGCCCATTGGGGGAATGCCATAATTCATTCCATCGATGTTTATCTATTACAATGATGTGTTTACTTTTGTTGACTCTATCGGTATATCGAGGAGAGCACCTTAGGAGTTAGGCTGATAGGGTATTGTTACTCTGATCCTACGTTGTGAGTTATTTTCATCGGGCCATCGGTGAGGCTATGATGGGGGTTCCGCCGATGAAGCATTGTTAGGCCAATGGTATTGAATTTCGCTAGAAATGGGGGAAAGACTACGAGATTTCAATTTTATGGGTGCAATGGAGGCTATAATATGGATCTGGTCACACAAATTTCTATAATTTTTATTGATCATAAAATTGAAGTGGTGTATTTCTTTGGTATATGGAAGGTAGGTGAGGTAGAGGCTAGTGGAAAATGCCAGATTTTTTCAATCCCAACACCTTGAAACTTTGCATTGATTTTATTTTTCCTGTCCCTCTCTTGTTATTCTTCCTCAATTTCATCAGGATCATACATTGACCTTCTTTTCCTCCTAAAGTTTGGACCACATCCATTACTTCCACATAAAATTGGACATCCTTGATCTTCTTGGTTCCCACGCCATGATAAGTTTATGCAAATGAAAATGAAGAAAAGTAATCATCTCCTTCTCCGTTGGATGGAAGAATGCATGCTTAATGTTTTGATACATGATATCAGCTCTCTCTTCTGCTCTCATGGTTGAATACCAAAATCCATTATGGTGGGCCTCTAGAGTTCTAGTCATCTTTCTTCCTCTTCCACCAAATGTTGACCTGATCCACAAGTATGCCAGCTTAATTACCTTTGTTTTTGAAAGCTGAAGTTTCTCGTGAGTCACCAGTGTAGCTCTCTCTTCCTTTTCAAACTCTTTCATTTCTATAGATCGCCTGTGGTATTTAATCATTTGTACCACATGGTTGATGTGGTTTGAATCCTTGGATCTAAAGGAAATTTCCTTAACATAAATACTGCTAGGGAATTTCAATGTTGGCATATAGTTGTCATTAAAGCTGGTACTTGGAACATTGAAAATTATCCTTATATAAGACTTACCTCCATCTTTTTGGCTTGTAACACTCTTGATGGTGGCTACATGAAATGGAACCATGATGCCATATATGGGTACTAGAATAACATCATTTTTCGTATCAACCTGAATCATGAGCTCTCTAGAAACAGGGATATCTTCCACATTATTGTATGAAACCATCTCAGTGGATGGCTTGGAAGAGCCATGTCCATCTCCTGTACTAATGCCCCCTGAAACCAATATTGTTGCAATTTCTCATTCTTTTACAGAGGGTTGGCACGTAAGGTTATGTAATATAATTTACAGTTGATAGTTAAATTGTATAACAATTTTTTTAATGATCTTTACTAACGTTTATTAGAATTGTTGCATGTTTTACATCACTAGAATCACATATTAGTTGTAACTTTTTTGAAATTTTATTATGGTATGTTCACTTTGATATGATGTAGTATGATTATCGTTTCGTATCATATGTTTCAATATTAGATATATAACAAAAAAATTAATTATTGCATGAAATAAATAATAACTTTTCATTTTAAATATTTTTTTTTGCAGAACATGGGTCTTCCAGAAGATCAAGATGATCCTCATCATGGTATAGATCTAGAAAATATTAGTTCTACTAGTACAGATCACATGCTAGAGGATGATGATGACGTTGATATGGAAGACACCAAGGCCGATGAAAATGATGATGACGATGATGATGATGACGATGATGATGATGATGATGATGATGATGATCACAATGGTGATGATGATTATAGGGTAGTTTCTGGTAGTACCCAGCAACATTCATGATCATATAGGCTGCATCATGGATCATTGCTGGTATATCGTTATGATGATCATGATCATGATAGTGGTGGTGATGATGAGGCAGTTGTTGGTAGTACACAGTGACATTCATGATCATATATACTGCATCATGGATCATTTTTGATATATTGTTATGATACCTCTTTTCATGGTTACTATCATATGTATCATTTTCACGGCCTACAATACCATATTATTGAGTTGTATCATATTGAAAATTATCATTTTCACTTATATCATTTGGACATGTATCATCTTGACTTGTATCAATTTGAGTTACATAATTTATAATTTTTACTTATATCATTTGTATATGTATCATTTTGACTTTTGTCGACTGTTGGACATGTATCATTTTGGCAGTGATTTAACTAGCAAAAAAATAAAATAATTATCTTGTTATTTTTTTGATACATAATTATCTTGTTAGTTTTTTTGATACATAATTATCTTGTTATTTAATCAAATAAGTTAAATAATTAAATTACTTACTCTATAATCATATGAGTTATTTAAGAGGCATCATATATTTAACTAATTAAATTGAATTAAAACATATTAAATTAATAAATGGAAGTCAAACAAGAAGCATTTTTAGAAGAAAAAAAGGAAGCACAATGGAAGCCAAACTAGAAGAAATCTTGGAAGCAAAATTGGTAGCAAAATCGAAAGCAAAACCGGGAGCAAAACAAGAAGCATTTATTAGAAGCAAAAAAGGAAGCAAAACAAGAAGCATTTTTTAGAAGCAAAAAAGGAAGCAAAACAAGAAACATTTTTAGAAGCAAAAAAGGAAGCAACAATGGAATCCAAACTAGAAGCAAACCAGAAGCAATCTTGGAAGAAAAATTGGAAGAAAAACCGGAAGCAAACCTGGAAGCAAAACCAGAAGCAAAGCGGGAAGCAAAACTGGAAGCAAAACTGGAAACCAATTTGGAAGCAAAATCGGAAGCAAAACTGGAAGTAAAACTGGAAGCAAAAATGGAAGCAAAAATGGAAGCAAAATTGGAAGCAAAACTGGAAGCACAAGTAGAAGCAAAACCAGAAGCAAAAATAGAAGCAAACCTAGAAGAAAAAATTGGAAGAAAAACTGGAAGCAATACTGGAAGCAAACCTAGAAGCAAAACTGGCAGCAAAATCGGAAGAAAAACCGGAAGCAAAACCAAAAGCAAAACTCAAAGAAAAAGTGGAAGCAAAACCGAAAGAAAAAGTGGAAGCAAAAGTGGAATCAAAACCGGGAGTAAAACTAGAAGCAAAAAAGGGAGCAGAAATGGAAGCAAAACCGGCAGCCAAATTGGGTGCTATTTTTGGTACCATTTTTCAGTGCTATTCCCGGTGCTAAAGAGGGTGCTATCAATATTCCAATTTAGGCACTATTTCCAGTGCCAATTTTCCGATGCTAAAGAAGACGCTATCATTGGCACCGAATATCTAGTGTAAAAGTCGATGCTAAAGTGGATGCTAAAAATGGTGCAAAATCCGGCGATGAAATGAAGAAACGAGTTTGCACTGACTTTTATGCCATGAGATGGCTCCAATTGATGGACTCAAATACACTAAAATCTGGCACAAAAGTTGACACTAATTGTCTGTTGTGCTGTTGTGACTTAAGGAGACAAACACAGAGAGAGAAAGAGAGAAAGAGAAAGGAATAGAAAAGGGAGAGGGAGAGAAGATATAGATAGGTGGAGAGAGAAAAAAGAGCAAGAGAGGAAGAAAAATTAGGCAAAGGAGGAGAAAGAGATGAAGATAGATAAAGAGAGAGGAACAAAGATTGAAGTAAAAGGATAGAGAGAAGGGTAGGGAGAAAAAAAGAGAAGAGAGAAACAAAGATAAAGATAGAGAGAGAGAGATAAATAGGAATAGAGAGATAAAGAGGGAGACAAAGAGATGTAGAGAGATAGTAGAGATATAGAGGAATAAAGAGGGACAAAGAAAGAGGTAGAGATAGTGAGGGAGATAGAGAAAAATAGATAAAGGAAAAGATAAAGAGAGAAGAGGAGAGAGACATAGATAGAGAAAGAGATAGGGAGATAAAGATAAATAGAGGGAAGAAAATATATATATAGAGGGATATAATGAGAACCATACAAATAGAGAGAGGTAGAGAGATAGAGATCTATAAAGATGAATAGATAGAGATACATGGAGGGTGATTGATATATCTCCCTATCACTCTCTATCACTCCATATCTCTCACTATCTATATCACCCCCTCTCCCTGTCTCTCTCTCATTCACTCCATCTCTCCCTCCATATCTTCTACTCTATTTCTCTCTTTGTCTCCCTCTCACTCATCTCTCTATCTCTTTCTATCCATATCTTTCTCTAGACCTCTATCATTATCTCTCTATCTCTGACTATCCCCCTCTATCTCTCTATATCACCCCCTTTCTATATCTCTCCCTCTCCCTATATATATATATATATTGAGCTATCTCTCTCTCTCTCTCCCATTTTCTTCTCTCTCTACCTCTCTACGCATTGCTCTATGTCTCTCCCCCTCTTCTTTCTCTCATATTCTACCTATCTCTCCCCCTTTCCTCTCTTCCTTTTCTCTCTTCCTCTTCAACCTATCTCTCTCCCTCTCTCCCCATCTTCTCTATCTCCTCCTCTACCTATCTCTCTCCCTTTCTCTCCCAATCTCTTTCTCTATCACCCCCTCTCTCTATATCTCCCCCTTTCTCTATCTCTCACTGTCTCCCCCTTTCTCCCTCTCTCCATCTCTATTTACCTATCTCTAATTCTCTTTGTTTATCTATTTCTTTGTCTCTCTCTCCCTCTCCTCCTCTCTCTATATCTCCTTATATCTCTACCTTTCTATCACTCTATCTCACTATATATATCTCTCTATCTCATCCTCTATATCTCTCCCTCTCTATCTCTCTATCTCTCTTTATATCTATCTATCCCTCTACCTATACCTCTCTATCTATTTATCTCCCCCTTCCTCTCTCGCTCTATCTTCATCTCTACCACTATTTTCCTCTCTCCCACTTTATCTCTAAACATGTCTCCCTCTCTCTATCCATCCATTTATCTCCCTCTCTCTCCCTCTCTATATATTTATCTCTTCCATCTATATCTATCCCTCTCTCCTCTCTCTCTTTATCTCTCCCTCTTCATTTCTCCTCTCCATATCCCCCTCCTTCTCCTTCTCCATCTCCATCTCCATCTTTATCTTCCTCTCTATCTCTATCTCCTTACCATTCCCTCTCCCACTCTTCCCCTCTCTATCTCTCCTTCTTTCTATCACTATCTCTCCCTCCCTCCCTCCCTCTCCTTATTGCAAACATGTTTGGATCCTTGTAAGTGGATGCATAGTTTATTTGAAGCTATTACTTCTCCATTGAGACCTTTGTTGCAAAAACATCATTCGCTAAATGGCCTAACAATTGACCTTATGTACTTCATATGTGTATAAAAAAAATAGACCAAAATTTATCCTAATTGACCTTCCACACTTCTTCAGCGCACCCATTGCACGCTAAGATGCAATTTCTATTTAATAGAAATATTAATGAGTTTTACACAATGGGTTTGGAAATATAAGACATCTTCCTACAATGGGTGATGATGCAAATAAGTTATTATAAATAATATTACTTTGAAAGGTGATTTTGGAGTTATATGATCCATTCACAATTTTTGCATAAATTAATTGGTAATATATCTAATCATTAAGTTCTTTCTATTTAGTTAATTCAATTTATTGTGGAAGAAAATTAAATTTATTCTCAATATCAAAATTTAAATTATAATTATGCAATATAATTAGTGGAAAAAAATAATCATATCAAATCTAATAATGGAATAATTATGATAAGATATTCAGTAATAAATCATCTTTAAATTATAACTAATATCATCAATAAATTTAATCAAGATTTATTAAGGAAATTGTTATCAATTGTTGGAATTATTAAGAAACTAGTATTAAGGTAAATTTATCTTTTTGCACAAATTGACAAGATGACAATAAAAGAAATATTGCTTAAAATAAATTAAAGGATAACTAGCTTTAAAATTTGACAATTAATTTTATGTCAACCTTAATAATAATGAATAGTCATGTTAACTAAATAAATTAAAAATCTCACCTTTTTTATATATGAAAACTTAAATATATAAGTGTTGTGAGAGAAATTAAATGAAAGATGTTTGTAAAAAAAGGACTACATTCATAAATGATAAGGAATTATATGTAAATTGCTAGTAGGTATTCAAATATCCTAACATGTTCCTTTACAAGGAATTAACTTAAAAATCAAAAAGAACATGGACAACATTTTGATCTTTCTGGTTAATATCATTATACAAAGAGATTCAAATGTGGTAAGGATTAAGAATTTAAACTATTTAAAATACTAGTAGGAGGGCAAACACTAATCCATTGGACAACAAAAAAATAACCATAACTTACCTTGAGTTTAATTATTAGATCTAAGTCATAAGAGATATTAGAGAATTTAATTATATATATTATGCTTACACTATACAAATAGTCAACACAACAAGGATATTTTTTTTGAATTGATTATACATTATTGAAAAGAGTAGGTTATAATATGATTTCACTACAAAATTGGGCAAAAAGAGTTTTTGGGCTTAACATTCGAAAAAAAATGATGAACATAGTTTCACTACAAAATTGGGCAAAAAGAGTTTTTGGGCTTAACATTAAAAAAAAATGATGAACACGACAATAAGACTAATAACATAAAGAAGCTACAACTTCTAAGGCCACCAAAAAGACAAAAGAGATAGATGGTTAATTGTTCCAACTTTTGATATATTTATCTATATCACAAATGCCTATTGGAGGAGTTTTCTCATAAATATTATCATTAGATATCACCACCTCTATACTTGGATCAACTTTTGGATCCTTTTAGGTCCATATCCTCTAGGATTAGCATATGTGAAATTATTGCAGTATCTCTTTTCAAATTCCATGTAGCCTTTGGCAATATTTTTTATCTCCCTCTCTTGCATAAGGCTAGAATCTTATACTTTTTTATCTTAGATCTTCTAATGTTGGTTTATCCACTATCCAACATTTCCCAAAAAAATTATTTAGAATAATAGTGACCTACAAGACAATATTATAAATCACGAGTCTTTTACAGGACTCAATAAGCTATCTCCTCTTCCCCTCAAAGAAATGCTCATTTCTCATTTTTCACAAAGACCAAAGAACCTTAATAGTAAAAATTATCCAAAACAAGTTATACTTCAAACTTAACCCTTCAACATAACTAAAAAGGACCTCATGCCAAGTAAATTTGTTGCTTCTATCTCACCCATCCAAATTAGAAAAATCTAATTTCCAAACATCTCTAGTAAACACATAATTAAAAAATAAGTGCTCAATAGTTTCAAGAGAGTTACAAACATGACACAAAGTTTTATTAGGTTATATATTAAAACAACTCAAGATAGCAACAAACCTTTTAAGAAGTAGTAACCACATAAAAAATTAACTTTTGGACTTAATAACATAGGACCAATATGACTTAAGAACTTTAGACCACTGGGTTTGGCTCGTGTTTAAATTCCAATAATTGTTAAGATTTTTGGTGACATTCGAGGAGGTACTAAAGGATTGGTAAATCTTAATAGTACTTATTTTAACAATGGAATATCCATCACACCAATTCAAATTCTTGTATATTTTGAGTTATAACTAAGTTTAATTGGAGAATGCATCACATGACAATATTTTTGTAAGATTGAATAAGTTCTCTTTTGAGTTTGGGGAAAATCAAACTCACTACTAGGTCATTGCTATCTTTTAAATTGATTATTTTCAACAATGTCACTAAAACCATTTATGCCTCTAATTTTCCAAGTTTTAGCAAAGCGACCTTGAAGAAGTGCAAGTGGTTTCGTTTTTCCATTGTAGATTTCAACAAATAGATCTAAGACTATATTTTTTATTGTCTCCATCAATCAAACTACATCCCTGAATAAATCCTCTCACCATCTCCCAAGCTTTCCCAAAACTCCTAAATACCAAAGAACCAAATGGAGACATGGAATTTACTAAAGTAAAATCATGAGGGTGTAGACCTCTCCAATGCATAGCTTTCTTAGGGGCTTCTATTTTAATATTTTTTCTCAATAAGACTTTCCAAGGCTTGTCCATACTAAAAGACTTAAAAATCCACTTGACTGCAAGAAAAAATCTTTAAATTTTAAACTCTTTAAACCAAAACCCCCTTTATCTTTTTCTCGACAACAACACTTTCAGTTAACAACAACTCTTTTTTTGGAACCTTTACCATTTGACCACAAGAATCTCTTGATACTCTTTTAAAAAATTATTAATTTGATAACTACTAAACAACCAGATCAAAGCAATAAATTCTATAAGATGACAAGTTTTTTTTAAAATTGTGGATTCTTCCTACCATGGAAAAATTGGTTATTCCATTTTACTAACTTCTTTTCAATTCTTTCATGGATCCAATATCACATTTATTTCAATGAGGGGTTAATAGTAAATGGTATGACTAGATGCTTGACTTGTTTATTAGCCCCCCCAATTGAATACCATACTTTCTAAACCAATTTGAAGGATTTTCTTTCCAACTAAGAATAATGGATTTAATTTCTAAAACTTTAGCACGTAAAGCTCTACAAAAATTATCCAACTTTTTCATCATATTTTTAAAAAAATCCTCCTCCATGTTTACAAATAATGTTATATCATCTAAAAACTTCATATTCAATAGCCTTTGATTGTTAGCAAGAATCAAACCTTTGATAGTGATCACTTTTCTCATTGATCTAATTAAATAGTAAACAACATCAAAATCTATCAGGAATAAGGTGAGGACTAAAGGGCGCCCTTGCCTAATGGATCTTTGAAGATGGAAGGTTTAATAAAGTGATTCATTCACACATTTTTTGTGATTTCATCAATGAATAAATTTTCAACAATATCACAAAATCTGTTAGAGAAGCCAAAGGCTTCAAGAGTCATTAAGATAGAAGACCATTCAACTAGATATTGTAAGTCTTCTTAAATTCAATGAAGAACATACCAACACATTGATTAGAGGTTCTAGACCATTCCATTGCTTCCCAACTAGTTATAAATTTTCAAGAATTTATCCGCCTCTGATAACTCTAGTATGAGTAGAGCTAATGAACTTTGGTAGAATCTCTTTAAGCGTAAGAGCCAATTTTTTGGCCAAAATCTTGTAAGAGGAATTAAGAAGGGCAATACGCCTCTAATTATTTATATGAGTTCTATCTCTTTTTTTGGGCAAAAAATTTAGGATTCATCTATTTATATTACTACCTAAATACCTTTTATTGATGACTTCATTATATACAAGCAATAGATCCTCATTCACCTAGTCAACATTCTTCTTATAAAATTTTGTAGGCAACCCATCAACACGAAGAGACTTATCATTGCTAAAATATTTAATCACTCTCATAATTTATTCTTTACTAATCTCTTTGGCCAAGAACTCGACATCCTCTTCCTCAATATATTTTTGGGATGATTCTCCTACAAATCTCTTGACCCGCTTTGCAAATAGAGGTGGTATCATTAGTAGTAAATGAGTTTTGATAAAAAAAATATTTTTAACTCCTTTATTCTATCAGTGTCATTAATTTGTGCATTATCATTCTTGATTAGACAAATTTCCTCCTTTAAATTCTTCATTTTTATAAATCTAAAGAATAATTTGGACCCTTTATCCCTAGCTTTACACTAATTCATCTTGGCCCTAATATTTATACCTTGGGTATTCTTGGTTTGAAGGCTTTGCAACATATGTTTAATATTCACCATTTTTCCCACTAGAAAATAATTATTAGGATCATCCTATAAGATTTTTTATTAAACTAAAAACTCCTCTTGGAGCTTTCTCTTAGTCCTCATACCATCTAGGGAAAATTTATTCCCCATTGTTTGAAACAAAACTCTCCAACTATTCACATTATTATTCCATTGATCAATAAAGAGTATATCTTTCAAGGTTATCCTATTAATTTCTCTAATGGTATAGATTCCTTCATTACACTTCTAGATATTAAGAAAATTAGTGTTCGATTTGAAGATATTCTTCTTTATCTTCTCAAACTTATGATTTTTTTGTACCGAAATTATAACTTCAATAGGATGGTGATCAAACATTATGCAAGGATGCACTTTATTGCAATTTTCATTATCAATATGCTCAAAATTGAAGAAATCATTATTAGCATAAAACAATTATCTAGTCTATAGTAAATCATTTTACCATATTTTTTAGCATTGCACCATGTATACCAAATACATTTACTTTCTTTCTTCATATTTTCAAGAGGATGAAAGAGCTTTAGGCTATTTTCATTTTATTCCAAAAAACTTGCTCATTACCTTCCAATTTATCTCATGACCACCACACTTATCTTCTTTTTGATACACCATATTGAAATCACCCCCAACAATCCAAGGATTATTTGGAGGTTATTCAACCAATTCCATATATCTATGCTTTCCCTATAGTCATTAGGTGCATATATGAAACATATTCCAAATTGAATGTTATCTTTCTCTCGGATGACCCACACTCCCCTATTATAGTGAGAGAACCCATGACCCTTAACATAACTAGCTCATTTATTATTTAAAATAATTACAATCCCACCTTTCCCTCTAGCATGTTTGCAACAAAACTACACATCTTTCCAAATAAATTTTAGATTGGTTTCTAATTGAAATACAATGGTTTTAACCTCTTGAAGGAAAATAGAATATGGGGAGTTAATCATATTTAAAATATCTTAATAATATATTTTTTATTAGGAGATTCAAAACCCTTGATATTTCAACTAATGAACTTTATTTTCATCATTATTTGGATAAGAACTATTAGCCTTTCAATTTCTATACAATTTGTCAAAATATTTTGGCATTTTCTCATCTTTAGCTTCTTTTTTTTTTTTGGATCATTCTCTTCTCTACTTATATGCTTCCTCTTTTTCTTCTCAAAAATTTTAACTTGTTTTTCTAAACCCAATTTATCTTTCTCCTCATCACTAATGAACAAGGGGTTATCAAGAGAAATCTTTTCTCTGCTACCCTCAAGAATGTTTCCCTTTGTTAAATCCTTATCATCTTCATATGGCTCTAAGGTACTAGAAATATCCTCCTCTAGGAGGGCTTCCTTTATTTTCCTTCTTGTCATTTTTTTCTCTTTTAATTAGTCAAGAACTAGATCTTGAGCATTCATTTTTTGCTTAGGACAAATTCCAACTTCATTATTATTAAAAAAAAATGCCTATTAACAGGGCTTTCAAAAGGGTTAGACAATATGTTACTTCTCACTTTTGAAGTGACAAATTTATAATTTTTTCCATTGTTTGGTCTTTCTTGGGCACAATTATGGATCTTGTATATTATAATTCTATTTAAAATCAAAGTTAGAGTTAGGGCTTTCTTTCTTAATTTTAGGACAATCCTTTTCTTGATGGCCTTCACTTTTGCGAAGAAAACATGCATTCAAACCACCTAGAACCTCAGTTTGACAAAGGACTAACTGATTTCCCATATTAATCTCTATTTTCTTAGGGGTATCCATCATTGATGATAATGAAAAAAGAGACCTAACATCCATATGGGGAAAAATTCCCCTACTCTCCTCAATTTGGAGCACCTTCCCCATAGGTAGTAATAACTAGGGGATGAAAGCCCACAACTAGGGTGGAAGGTTTTTAATAATCACCCATCTTGGAATAGAACAAGCTAGAATCTCATCTTCCAGATCATTTGGAGACCAATTCATAGATTTAAAAATTGACTTCCCCATATTCCAATATTATTTTTTTGGGGCCCTAGTCTACATACCATGATTTAAAAAAAAAGACCATAAAGAGACCTCTATGGACCATTCTGCAAAAAAAAACATACAGCCCCAATTTTCACCCAAACATTCAATATTCATTCATAAAAAGTCTCAATGGGAGATTCTCCATATCCATAGCAACAAAAAAAATCCTAAATTTTAAAGCCTACTTTCTTCCTTGTAAATAACATTGACTTTATCTTTACTTGGAACAATAGGAATAATTTTTAGGGGGAGGGGAGACATATTTCTAGTCTCTCTTTCATCTTGCTAACTTCCTTTGATGTTTCCATCCCTACTTTCTCTAACTTAAAGCATGGCTTCTTACAAAAAATTATCTCTCCACTTTTAAGGGTCTTCATATAAGATTTCAAAGTCTTCTTCAAGCCTGCCAAATTAGAATCCTTATCTCCATCTCTCAAATCCACTCCTTCCTCCATAACTCCACATGCCCCAACAATTACTCACGTATGGCACCAGGACCAATTGGTGGCAGGAGAGGCACACAAATCAATTCAAAAAGGGAAAAGATATTAAATAAAAATTGTACAAACCATAAAACCTAAAACCATAATAACCAACAAAAACCACCTTACAAATGAGAAAAAATGACAAAAATTCTAGGAGTGGAAAATAGCACAAAACCTAGTAAACTCTAGAAGGGAGAGTTGTAATAGGGCCAACAATGGAGGAAGAATATTTTCCTTCTCCAAGCACCTCAATGCTCTCACCTCTAGCTCTTCTCTTCAATGAGGATATTCATAAAAATGAGAGAAGAATATAAATTCCCATATATACATGATGTATGGTAATATGAATGTATTACAAGGTCTTAAATTCTTCCTAAGAGTTATAATCACTTTATAAGATTATTAGTATGTATACATGATAAGATATAGATTAAGAATTTACGTATGGAAATTATTACATTTTGTATTGAATGCATGGTGTAATTATATCTTATAGAGCATCAATATGTACATTAGTTGAATTTATTTCAATTAGAAAAAAAAAACTAGTCTAATATTTTAACACACTAAATTGATATGATTCCTTTGATTTATAACTAAGGCCTCTAAAAAATAAATTAAGAGAACTATTTCATCTTAAAAACTAAAAACCTTCTCTTTCTAATTGTAGAAATAAGACAAATAAATTTGGGAATAGAGACAACTAGAACCCTCCTCCTCCCCCACTATAAGATAAAATGATATAAGAGGTTGTTGTCATTTTGAATAAAAATTAATAGAGAATGGAAGCTTATGAAGATGTAATAAATGAGTTAATAAACTATAGAATAATATAAACCAATAAAACCAGGACACAAATATGGAAGACTTGGAAAATTTAATAAATACATAATGACCGAGAAGGCAACAAGGGGCTTTATTTGTAAGGGATTAAAAAAGAAACCCCACCAAAATTTATTGGTCAAGAAGGGGACATAGTTGAGGCTTGGTTAGTGAATTTTAAAAAGTATTTTTGTTTACAAACTCTAATAACAAATGAAAATTTGAGAATTAATAAATGCCACCTTGATGAAGAAGCCACTTTGTAGTAGAAACACTTTAGCACCCTGAAGGGGTATATCATGGAAATAATGATATGGAATCTATTTTAAAAATAAATCATAGAGCTATTTAAACAACAATTTCATAAAAATGTCCTTTTATTCATAGAGATAAAGAAACAATTGAGTTTAAATTATTGCAATAAAATACCACTATTGTTGTAGAGTATGTAACAAATTATAAGTCTCCTATGTTATGTAGAGTGTAGACTCATAAATTGTAATGGAATCTAACTATAAAGAAAATTAAAAATTAAAAATATTTCCTTAAATCTAAACAAGAGTTTTGAAACAAAATGAACTAGAAAAAGAGAGAAATCTAAGGTCCTAACAAGAGCTTTGTCAAGAAATATTATATTATAATAAATGGTACTAGTTTAAATATAGTTATAATAGAAATTATACTAATCAAAAGATTATTCTAGAGTAAAAATCCTACTTTAGGTGTAAATACTATTCTCATTCAATCTAGAAAGCCTCTTGGTGGCTGTTGCAACTATGGAAGAAATAATTTTTGTTGGGATTGTTCTAAGATGAAGTACATGGACCAAACAAGAAGATTCACATTGCTAGAAAAAATCATCCAAAGGATAATACAACTTTCATTAGTGGAATTTCATAGAGGTAAAATAGATGGAACCCTTATTTCAATTATGATTGATGATGGTGCTACATACTATTATTTCCCATAGAGTAGTAAAACAATAAAAAATAAGTAGGTAATAAAGAATTTGGAGTTGGAAATAGGGTCATTCACAAATATAGTTATTGTTTCTATATTACATCTTAGACCATATGATTCAACCATATGTATGGATTGGCTTTAATGGAATACAACTTAGATAGACTGTAGGGAGAGAAAGGTCCAGTGTTAAATGAAAATGGTAACATGTTTCTTTAGGGGCTAAAATTAAAAAGTAAAATCAAAACAATATCTACCCTATAATTAAAAAGAGCCACTAGGAAGGGTTAATCCCTATTTTAGTATAGTAAACCGAATAAATGTTGCAAGTAAATTTATATAATTGAATTATACAATATTAAGAGAATTTAAATATGCCTTCCATAAGGGAGCTTCCTAGGATGTATCTTAAGAGAGAATTTGATTTCTCTATTGAATTAATTCATAGATATACTCCAATTTTAAGAGAACCTTAATGAACACTATAAATCTACAAGGGTTAAAAGTACAACTTGATGAATTATTGAATAAGGTTTTGATTAAGCCAGGTATATGGTCTTTTTAAGTTAATACCATAGGTTTGCCAAAAAATTCTCCAATGTATCCTACGTTATTACTTCCTTCCAAAGTAAAGGGAATATGTTTGCATGGACAATAGAATGTGTATCTTCTTTTCAACATTTGAAGGAATTATTCACATTTACTAGAATCCTCTTGATAACTAATTAAAATGGTCAGTTCACTATGTGGGTTGATGTATCCTCCAATGTTTTGGGAGGTGTTTTTGTGCCAAATGGCTGAGTGGTGGCTTATTAATCATGTAAACTAAAAGATCATGAAAATAACTATGTATCACATGATTTACAACTTTCTTTTGTAATCGAGGCATTGAAAATTTTGTACGCACTATAAATTAAAAATGTTTTAAACTTAAAACAAATCACAAATGTTTAGAATGTATTTTAATCCAACAAAATTTAAATGGTTTCTAGTAAATATGGCTATAAATGTTAAGTGAATTTGAATTGGATATATTATTCATAAAAGGAAAGAAAAATAGAGTGATTGATACAATCACTAGGCATAGATATTTGTTTATAATTTCTAGATTAAAATTTGAAATAAAGATTTGAATACTAGAACAATAGAAAATAGATCCTCTATATACTATTTTTTTTTAAATAAAATTTTGGTTATACATTTGATATAGATTCATTACTAAGGTACCAAGGATGTATATACATACCTAGAACTAAAAATTTAACATAATAGTTACTAGAGTGTGTATAGGTCACCATATTATGCACATCTAGCTGTGACATGAATGCTACATGAACTAAAATGATATTTTTTAGCCTAAAATAAAGGTACATGTGTCATGGTTTGTGGCAAGATACCTAGTGTCAATAAGTAAAATTTAAATAGTGTCATCTAGCTAGATTTTTTTATTGGAATGACATACTGAGTCATTAATGAGTTATCATGGTATAGGATTTATGTGTGGGTTTCCCAAAAATAGGTCTATACATGATTAAATTTTGATTATTGTTAATAAACTAAATAAAGTCACTCATTTTATACTTGGAAACATCCATGATGATGCAACCATAATTTCATCCATGTTTGCAAAGAAAATGGTGGTGCTACATGGAATACCATAACAATCATTTCAAACATAGAAAAGTTGTTTACTTCTCATTTTGAGAACCACCATGCTTAAATTGTATTTGGTACTAAATTAATATTTAATGTTGCATATCACCCAAAGCAAGATGCCAATCAAAAAGAGTGAATTAAGTATTGTAGTATATATTAAGAATTTATGCAATGAATCAACCAATAAGTGGGAGGATTTATCTCATCTTGTAGAATTTATCTATAATAATAATTTTCAGCCCCCTATTAAAGTGGTTCCGTTTGAAGCTCCTTATGGAAGAAAGTATAAAATCCCTCTTGGTTGGGGTGGGATGGAAAATAAATTTGTAATTGGTCTTAAGTTGCTACAAGAATATGGTGAACACATACAAATAATTAGAAAAAACTTAAAGAATTATCAAATAGGTAGAAGAATTACACTAATTTCAATGAGATCTATAATTCTTAGAAATGGATAAGCATACATGGTAGTTTGATGATGACCCAATTGCCAAGCTCATGATCATATGTGGCATGAAAATAACGTGAAATATCCTGTAACTAGTTTTGAAGGATAAGGTACACAAAATTATTGATAAAAATATGGTTCCTATTGAACAAGTTATTGATGATGGAAATAATTCAATTATTCCTCCAAATGAAGAATTAAAAATATATACCAACCCATTTTTATTATGTCAATAATGTGAAATGGATGATGAATATTTAAATTATTATCATGTAGATTGTTAATTTTTATATCATATTAATTCTTTTGTAGGAATAACACATTCTAAGGAAACCATTTATTACTCCTATTCTACTCCATTGATCATATTCGAGATGAGGAGATCCCATTGAAGGAAATATCAATGGTGAAATTATTATACATTTTACAAATATTTACATATGTACTAAGGAATTTTTAGTTGTTGAACCTTTCAATCCAAATTCTTATGTTATTCAAAAGTATCCTTCAAGATGACCAATGGAGTATTGATTAACAATTTGGGTTGTGTTATTCTACCTCTTAAGGTTTGACATAAGGAAGTACAAATATTATGAACTATGTTATGTTATTCTTGATTCCAATAGATTTTCTATTTTTCTTGATATACCTTGGTTGGAACACATAGAGAATTTTATCTTATTTTAAATTAGAATGTAAAATTTAGTTATAAAATATAATTGTAAGATTATGAAAAATCCATTTGATCCTCTTGTGGAATTGTGTCATTTTTCTTTTGATACTTACATTCTCTCTCCCAAGGAACCACCATACGAAAGTGAGAAATCTCTTCATGATTTGTATTAATGAAAATGAGAAACAAAAGAAAGAGAAGAATCAAGTTGAGAATAATAGAGTACCTATAATACGTAAGAAGGATAAGGTATATATATTGAAAAACTAGTATTTCATGTCGAGACTACTACCACAATGTTTCCAAAGAAGAGTATTATGGTGAAATAGATACAATTTTTTTATGTTCAAAAACCTGTAAAAACACAACATAAATGGGTAAATAACGAAATACCTAATGTTCCACCTATTGATAGTGTTTGTAAAGAGTGAATTCCTACCAAAAAGAAATAGGTCATTGACTAAGCAAATCATAAGGAATTATTTTATGTAATTGATGAAGATAAATATAATGAAATATTTTGAAAAAAATTGGGCCTCTTAAATGAGGACCTTGTTAGATATATTCATGATACATTGAGCAATCCTATATTTATAAATCTATATTTTTTATTTTCATTTTATTTTTTACATGTGTTCTTAAACTTTGACCTTTTGATTATTGTTTTTTGTTTTGTTTTACCTATTCTCATTTCAACTTCTATATTATGATTTATGTGTTATTTCCCCACTTGAGAATCTTCCTCATGTTATTTCCATGTTTAGTACCTAAACTCTCTTTGTGTTAATTTTTTATTTTATACTTTCTTTTGTTTCTTTATTCAATACTATTTTTTTCTACCTGCCTTGTTTAATCCATATCTTTTCTTGTTCGCCACTTTGGTTGTTGACTTATTCTAAATGCTCATATTTTTTAATGATCATTTGATTCATGTTATTCATATTTTTCTTATATGTTATTCCATGCACATTTATGATTATATTCATCATGATTTATGTTTACTTACCATATGACTATCATATCTATCTACTTATGGTTCCATTGTAATAAATTCTTTATCCTATGATCCATGTTACTTTCTCATTATAGTCATTATAATGTCATGACCTTATAAGCCTTCTCATTGCCATTTTTTCTTTAGATCCTTATTGTTACTATGTATATTTTTATCACATGCTACATCACATAGAATTTGACTATATTGCCTACATCATGGGAAAATTTATCACATTACCACATCATATGGAGTTTTTAATCATATTACCACATGTGAAATAGAGATTTATCACATGGTTTTATCACATAGATCGTTATTTCATTTTCCACATTACATGATTTTTTTCAACCACTTTCGTAGCAATCAAAATATTGATTCCTCTTACTTCTCTTTTTAGTTTATAAATAATTAACTGAACTTCTATTTTATGCTCATTTAAATCATGTGGAGATGTTACTCATTCCATACTTTTTAATATTTTACAAGTTTTGATGGAGCATTCATACCAAGGAGAGTGTATGAATAATCATCATATTTTTTAATAGAAAAATATCTTTTACGAGTGTTTGAATATATATCTTTCATATTGGATAAAAATTTCCATATTATATAAAATTCATGTTCATGTTAGATTTGTGAACACATTGAAGTGGGGAGAAATTTAATGGAAAAAATAGAATATCCATTTCATTTACCATATAGTTTTATGTGCACCTTGATGGGAATATCTTAATGCAATAACATACTGACAAGTGACATACTCTTTTTCTATGTTTGATGCACAAATTTAACCCAATTCATCTTAATCTAGTCCTATTTATATTTATTTCTAGACATTCACCCCTACCTCAACATCACCACTATATCCTTGTAGATTATTTTTGCAAAAATTAGGATTAATCTAATTCAATAATAAGAAGCATATGAATGGTACTTAAATCAAAAGATTCCAAATCCAGGTTCAAATTTTCATACCCCCTTCTATTAGTGGTTATGAGTTGACATAACATAAGTTCCACCTATAATTGTTCTCTATCATGGTATTTAAAGACATTCAATGATGCAGGAGCATCACCTGAATGTTGTTCTTGAAGGTCCAAGAGACCTAGTTGATGTTGTAAGGACTATATTATTCTATGATTCCTAGTTGTATTTCAAGAAAATATCAAAAAAATGGTCTTAGAAAACCATATATATAATCTTTTGTAATGTTTTCTAGCCTAGGTGTGGTATAGGGTTAAAAGTTGCAAATAGAGAGCATAATTGTCAAGTTAATGACTTAGACTTTAGGTTTTTGGAAAAAAGGACATATGATAAAGTGTAAATTCTTTTTTGTAAGTTCCTCCATGTTGAATCAAGGAAAAAACACGCTCCAAGAACTGGTGGGAGCAGGAATTCCTCATATACCCTATTTTGATCAATTTTATGACAATTTTCTAAAAAAAACAACAAACAATAGATTGGTAAGGCCTTGTATGGCATAGTTTTAGGTCTATTATTACGTGGGATGATAATGGCATTTCTTAAGGTTCAAATAAATTTTTTTGAGGTGATTTAGTTGAGTTTTTCTCAAGTTATGATCAAAATAGTGCTCGTTGCTCTGTTCAGAAACTAGAGTTTTCAACAATAGAAAAAAGTTCATATTTTTTTTTGGTATAGTGAAAAATCATCAAATTTTGTGAGAACCTCTAATAGGTTCTTGGTTAAGTTCTCACCAATTTTGGGCTCCATGTATGTTGGTTTGCATGAGTTATTTAGGACTAATTGTTGGAAATCCTTGCCAAAAAAATGTCATAACCCTAAAACAACTAGAGTTTGTTGAAAATTTGAATTTCTTGAGTTTTTCAAACAAGGTAAAGGTTTGTGGAGGTTCTATAAGGCATGTTAAAGGTGGTAAATCCATCAAAGGAATCAAAATTAAGTTTTTCTATGTTAAGAGGCTAGGTTTGCTAAGGAAATAAGGGTTTAAAGCCTAGGAATGAAAGGATTATAGGTTAGATTACATGGACTAGTTGAAACCTTACTAAAAGTGAGTATTTTATAGTTTTTAATGACTATTATAAGACCCTTTAGGGCATCAAGCATGCATTTTTTTCATGAAAAGTATCAATTTGGGTCTAAATTGAGGGTTTAAGGGCTAGTAGAATAGGGTATCACCTAACTTCCATAGAAGGTGTTAGCTCTAAAAACTAGTCCCTTGCTAAGTTGCAGAACTTAGCATTTTGGAGTAACATGGGAACATTTCTAGGCCTGTGGGTTGCCTAAACTTGGAATGGACCTCCAGATAAGGCTAGCTCCTTAAGGTACTCACCTAAAACTATTTTTTTTGTTGAGAAAATGGTAGAAAAAAACATGAAAATAAAAACTAAACCCTATGGTGATGCACCTAAATGCTAACTAGACTTGCAAACAACTTACTTACACAGTTCAGACAATGATAGAGCTTCATATAGACAACTCATTTCCATATGTTTCTTGCATAAACATTTCATAAGAAGGTTTTTAGAGCTTAACTCCTCGAAGGAAAAAATACTTTCATAGCTAGAACATTATGCTTTCCAACACAATCCATAATCCACAACTTACATATTCTTCTGCAAGAGGTGCTAACAATGAGACAAAACCACAAGGAAAAGATAATTTCACAAGTACTAGCATCAATCAAACAAAATACACACAATAAAGAAAAAAAATGAGAAGGTAAAACAACTTTACTTCATTGATATCCAAGGTATCCACTGTAATACATGTCAAAAGAGTTACAAAAAATATAGAATTTGTAAAAGGACTCCAAAAGTCACTAAGTACAAGCTAGAGCATAATCAGAACTTCTTCACAAATGAGAAGGGAAGTAACTATAAGCTCCTCCATCAAGATCCACCAAAATAGGACCTAGAACCTTATTGGTCTTATGCAACAATAAAGCTAAAAATATAGCTCCTAAATCTCCTCCAAAAAGGCTCCAAAATGTAGAAAAAGCCAACTTTGACCATGTCCAACCATATAAGAACCCCCAAAATGCTCCAAGTTGCTCCCAAAGACCTCAAAATGGTCAAACCAGTCCCTCCATATGTTTGCAAACCTCTTTTAACCTCCCATATATGCTTGGCACCAAGTCATTAACCATTAACAAACCCCCTTTGACCACATCCTAAAGGAAAACATAACTTCATCTTGCATTTAAATAACATTGATTAAGTGATTTATAATTGCATCACTTAATAATGTCTTTTACATTTCAAAGTAAAAGGCCATGACTCAGCCTATGTCCTGAAGATAAACTAAAATGCATGAGTTAAGGTAAGATGATAGGGAATAAACATTATTGCTAGGAAAAAACAAGGTTGAGGTATTAACTTATCACAAAGTTAAAAAAAAACAAAACAAAAGATAAAAATGCCTTAAACTTGTTGGCATATCTTATGGTTTCCAAAACCTAGGAATAAAATGTGGCCAAACTTATGCAAATGCATTTCATTTTTCACTCTTCACCTGACACTCTACTACACCACCATGATTAGGGTTTGATTGAAAAGAGCTCTATGGAGGTTGCATCTAAATATTTTCTCTACTTCATTCAGTCTGGTAGAATGCGGGTAAGACATATTCTATTGTAGAACCACACCATTTCCTTCATTATTTATGTGAATAAAACTCATTTCGAGCTTAGAAAATGCAAGAAGTAGTGAATATTTTGCTTTTCTGTGTGATGAACATTATGAAGCTTTGCATTGGTTTTCATTCTCTATGCAAGTGAATTATTATATGGAATAGGAAACGAAACAAGGGTTTCTATTTCTTTATTTCCATGTATAAATATCTTGCATATTTTAATAAAAATTCCACAGGTCGCGGCTTCTCCATTTTCTGCTGATTAAAAAAAAACATGGGTATCTTCATTTTCCTATGATGCCATGTAATAGCATCCAGTAGTTTCATAATCCTCTTTTCTATGATAATATCACGCAAGATCATAATATGAATGAGACTTCATGAGAGGGTGGACAGTTGAAACAAGAGCTATCTCATTCAACTATTCCATAGTGAAGGAAAAATGGTTGCAAAAATGATTCAATACCATTGCACGGTACAGGTATAATTCAAAACTCTACACATCTTTTCCATTCCTTAATGAACACTACCTTTTTCACTAACTTGCAAGTTTAAGGGTCATCTAAGATGCAATATTTCCATAGCCATAGACTCCTCTATGTACTCTTTTTTGCTTTCATTCTGCACAATAAAGGCTTCTCTCTTTTGCATACATGACTATAACCGATCTTTATGCTTCCACAGTGCACTTCACCTCTAATAAATTTTTCTTTGTAGCAGTTATCCATTGAAATTACATGTTGAATAATGAGGTGATTACTGTCATATCATGTTCACTTTCCACTGTGACTTTCTTTTGTATTGCTACTTTGTAGGCTCCCAAAAGACACTTTGTTGTGCCCCTATTTAGGCCTAAAACCAGACCTCCACTAGTATTGCATATTTGAATTTCAAACTGTGGATCAACATCCCTCTCAACATCGAGAGGGAAACATGCTAGGCTCAACCCTTGTGGGAGCCCATTTTACTCCACATGTTGTGACATGAAATACATAAAGTTATATCCATGAAGATTTCACCTATACCTGCACAATGAGCAAATGTGTTAGATAAAAATAGATCATATGATATATGTTTATGGCAACCTTTCTATTTTCCTGGACATCTGTGATATGAAAACTACTTTGATGCTTATGAGGACTAGGCTATATGTTTATTAATGTTTGCATATATATTTATTGGAGATATTTCATTGCTCTAACAAAATCTCTCACACATGCAAGAATTTCTAGAGCAATTAGGCAACTTCTCGAGCAATTGAACAAAAGGGAGATGAACAAGCAAGATGGGCAGCAAAAAATGCAAAGCAACTCAACTAGGAATCAGCATTCAGGTAAGGACGGGTACCCTCTCCTTATATATGCATTCTTTCTTTCATGTATATAAAAATGTATAGTATTTCCCTTTATTTGCATTCAAATAGTTAGTCCCACAGCTTGTGTGGGACACCATACATTTATGTTTATCAATAAAGTCTACTTTTGTAAAAATTATTTCACTCTCTTCTCTATTGTATGCATTTGCATAGTATAATAATGTGGTCTTTTGATAATTTCTTTATGCACATAGATATAACATAGGATAGTAGAATGTACCTTTTGTTTCACTTGTAAAACATAAACAACTCTACTTGATTGAGCTGGTAGCTAAATTAGGTAGCACTTTTGGTGACATCTACTATATGTTTGCCTGCTAGACATCTTGACCAATTTCCTAAGCCTATCCATTGGGCATGGAGTCAATAGAAACCTTAAAAGACTTGAAAACAATCTTGTACATTACTATAACTCATCTTAATAGTGCATGACACCTTGAAAACTTATTCCAACTACCAAAACTTCAGATCAAACCTACTTAACTGTGTTGAACAACACTTAGGGAATTAAAAACTAAAACAACCTTACTCTAACCTACTCTAAATAGCAAAGAAGCTTGTCAAATAAACCCATTAACTATCTTGGTAAAATAACACCCCCTTCTAACCAACAATGGATGCATTACATGATCATGCATTGTTGAAAAGATATGAAATAGAAGCAGATATTCAATAGACTGTTGCAATGCTTGATAAAAAATGTGAATAAACTCACTTATTCTTTGATTTTGATCATGCCCAATGTTGTCTTGGACTGGACAAGTGAGCTAAAAGCAGTCACTTTCAGCTGCAACTCTAAACTCAACTTCCTCTTCAACTATACCCTCATGCTTGGGTGCAAGCATAACCTGTGGAACTTCAGTGGCCCCCATACTGCCTAAAAATTTGATAGGATAACCTCTTGAATGGATTAAACTTTTACTCCCATTGTTGTCTACTTCTCTTTCCTCCTATTTTTCATGGCTATCTTGCTTCATGGCTAAGTTTGGACTAGAAAGAAGACAATCTGAATGGTTAGAAATAGCAGTATTACCTTCACCTTGCATAATAACTTGCCATGTTGATTCCTCCTCCATGGTCAATGGAAAATCCTCTTCCACTAGGGTAGCTGATAGCTCATCAAAGCTATCAACTCTTGGAAGGCTCTTAGGAATAGTTGGTTCAAACTCAAAATCCTCATTATCACTCAAGGAGGTACACTTCAAATCAGGATTTTTTTCTTCAATGAAGGAAGAAAAAAATTCAAACAATGAAGTAGCCTCTTGAAACAAACTTTCAACTGATATATCAGCCTCCAACTCTTATGTACAGTAGAAAGGAAGCTCCTCCAACCAACAAAGACCTTGAAAATCAGGTTCATGAGAAGTTTCTTGACTTGAGAGAATGGATTCCTCATTATCAAGACCATATTCATCTTGTTGCTTCAACACTTGTTCAAGCTTGTGAACCTGTTGTTCTAGCTCATCATGATTGTCAACTTCTTCTAAAAGATTTGATTCTTTGTCATCCAACTTTAAACAAAACTACTCAATTATCTTTGTGCACACCTCTTCATAAATCTCAACATTAGATTTCTCATTCACAACATGCTTGAAGATATCAAAGGTCATACCTCTAAAAATGGTGTCAGATTCAAATTTACGCTCTTTATCATGATCTGAGGCTTCATCGTCATACTGATTGTCATATTGATTTTTGAGAATGAGCAACTCATCACATTGTTTGATATCTTCATGTTTTTCCAATCCTACTGGTGATGTGTCCACAACTATTTTTCCTTTATCATATTCAACAAAAGGAGGCAACTCATTGAAGCATATTGTAGCATCCTCCTTTTCACTGCCCTCTTCTTGTTCTTCATATTGCTGCCCAAGCTCTATATGCTCATCTTGTTCTTGTAACAAGTTTGATTTCTCTTCAAAAGAAAGTTCATCTTGTTTGAAGCTTAATACATTGAACCTCAGAACCCCTTCCCCAAAGAATGGGTTTGGAAAAAAGTGTTAAATATGCCTTTAAGTTTTGAGCTTGAACACGCATTAGCTTCATTTTCTCTTCCTCATACCTTACTTGTGCCTCCATCTCCTACTAATGATAGTGAACATGATGAGCCACCTCCTACTATTGTATTTGATACTCTTGTTATCTCTTGATAACCTCAAACTATTCTTGGAAGTACAAAGACATGTCCTTTATGCTCATGTTATCAAAATTTTGAGGCTCATTAGAAAAGTAATTTTTTTGGTTGGAAATAAAATAACCTTCTTGGGGTTGTTGATGAGCATAGGCACGTTGCTGCAAAGCTTGAGCAGGGGTGGGTGGGTGGTGAGCAAATTGAGCTTGCTGGTAATATTTTGTAATAGGGTCATTTTCAATGAAACTAGCAGTATGGATGCTTTGATATGGTTGATAAGAAGGTGTATAGACAACACCCTCATGAAATGGGGAATGATAAGTCATGTTTTTATAAAATGAAAACATGTTGAAGCTTCTTAACAAGCTAGAAATTTATGGAAATCTCTGCTAAAGAAAGAAAAATCAGGACTATTTTTTTTGAAAAAGTAAAACATATTAGCACTTGTCTACTTGAAACTAGTAGATATTCTTCTAGAGTCACCAGGTGTGTTGAAAAATTTCCTCCAAAGGTAGAATTTACTGCTGTACACACCAAACAACAACAATTTTTAGTACAAAAGAGATTAAAAATTAGATCTTTGTCCCATCAGGCGTGCCAAAGTTGTTAGCTCTCAAAATTGCACCCTTGCTAAGTTGCAAAAATTATCATTTTGGAGTAACATGGGAACATTCCTAGGCCTGTGGATTGCCTAAACTTGGAATGGACCTCCAGATTAGGCTAGCTCCTTAAGGTACTCACTTAAAACTATTTTTTATGTTGAGAAAAGGGTAGAAAGAAACATGAAAATAAAAACTAAACCTTATGGTGATGCACCTAAATGTTAACTAGACTTGCAAGTAGCATACTTACATAGTTCAAACAATGACAGAGCTTCACATACACAACTCATTTCCATATGTTTCTTGCATAAACATTTCATAAGAAGGTTTTTAGAGCTTAACTTCTAGAAGAAAAAAATACTTTCACAGCTAGAACATTCTTCTTTTCAACACAACCTATAACCTTCAACTTACATATTCTTCTACAAGAGGTGATAACAATGAGAAAAAACCACAAGGAAAAGATAATTTCACAAGTAGTAGCATCAATCAAAAAAAAATCACACAATAAAGTAGAAAAATGCGAAGGTAAAACAACTTTACTTCATTGATATCCAAGGCATCCACTGTAATACATGTCAAAAGAGACAAAAAATGTAGAATCTGCAAAAGGACTCCAAAATTCACTAAGTACAAGCTAGAGCATAATTAGAACTTCTTCACAAATGAGAAGTGAAGTGACTATAAGCTCCTCCATCAAGATCCACCAAAATAGGACCTAGAACCTCCTTGGTCATATGCAACAATAAAGCCAAAAATATAAGTCCTAAATCTCCTCCAAAAGGCTCCAAAATGTAGAAAAATCCAACTTTGACCATGTCCAACCATAAAAGCACCTCAAAAATGCTCCAAGTTGCTCTCAAAGACCTCAAAATGGTCAAAACAGTCTCCTATATTCCCTCCATATGTTTGAAAACCTCTTTTAACATCCCCTATATTCTTGGCACCAAGACATTAACCTTAACAAACCCCCTTTGACCACATCCTAAAGGCAAACATAACTTCATCTTGCATTTAAATAACATTGATTAAGTGATTTATAATTGCATCAGTTAATAATTTCTTTTACATTTCAAAGTAAAAGGCCATGATTTGGCCTATGTCCTGAAGATAAACTAAAATGCATGAGCTATGGTAAGATGTTAGGGAATACACTTTATGGCTAGGAAAAAACAAGGTCGAGGTATTAACTTATCATAAAGTTTTTTTTTAAAAAAAAAGGAAAAAATGCCTTAAACTTGTCGGCATATCTTAGGGTTTCCAAACCCTAGGAACAAAACGTGGCCAAACTTATGCAAATGCATTTCATTTTTCACTCTTCACATGGCACTCTACTGTGCCTCCATGATTAGGGTTTGATTGAAGAGATCTCTGTGGAGGTTGCATCTAAACATTTTCTCTACTTCATTCATGTTGGGAGAATGTGGGTAAGACATCTTCTATTGTAGAACCACACCATTTCCTTCATTATTTATGTGAATAAAACTCATTTCAAGCTCATAAAATGCAAGAAGTGGTGAATATTTTGCTTTCCTGTGTGATGAAAATTATGAAGCTTTGCATTGGTTTTCATTCTCTGTGCAAGTGAAATATTCTATGGAAGAGGAAACAAAACAAGGGTTTATGTTTCTTTATTTTCATGCTTCACTCATATGAATATCTTGCATATTTTAATAAAATTGCCATGGGTCGTGGCTTCTCCATTTTCTGTTGATTTAAAAAAAAAATGGGAATCTTTATTTTCTTGTGATGCTATGTAATAGCATCCAACAATGTCATAATCCTCTTTTCTATGATAAGATAGCACAAGATCATAATATGAATGAGACTTCATGAGAGGGTGGATAGTTGAATCAAGAGTTATCTCAGTCAACTGTTCCATAAGAAAATGTTGCCTCGCAAAGGAAAAATGGTTGCAAAAATGATTCAATACCATTGCACAGTATGGGTATAATTCAAAACTCTACACATATTTTCCATTTCTTTATGAAAACTACCTTTTCACTAACTTGCAAGTGCAAGGGTTATCTGAGCTAATATTTCCATAGCCATAAACTCCTTTGTGTACTCGTTTTTGTTTTCATTCTACACAGTAAAGGCTTCTCTCATTTGCATACATGATTGTAACCAATCTTTATACTTCCATAGTGTACTTCACCTCTGCTAAATTCTTCTTTGTAATAGTCATCCATTGAAATTCCATGTTGAATAATGAGGTGATTATTGTCATGTCATGGTCACTTTCCACTGTGACTTTATTTTGTATTACTACTTTGTAGGCTCCTAGAAGACACTTTGTTGCACCCCTATTTAGGCCTAAAACCAGACCTCCACTGGTATTGCATATTTCAATTTCAAACTATGGCCTTTGAATATGGTGACTCTGCTCTCAAAATATGGTCATTGTTTATTACTTCATGACTGCTATATGGTAGTCATAGCTCTCCCTTTAAAATAGATCTCTTTTCATGCCCTTTGAAGATTGTGATCATATTCTCAACATAGCTGTTGCTAACTTGGATTCTTAAATTCACTATCATTTGATCATTCTCTATTAATAAAGGCATATGACTGTGTCAACTTGTCATTGTCATCTTCTCACTTCAATGTCCTTTATTTATACTATCAGGACTGCAGTTTACACTGTGTTTGTTGTATTCTTAGACTTTTGTTATTATTCATCATTTATGGACATTGCTTGATAACTTTACTACTTTTGAAACTAAGATATGTGGCACCATACATTCTTTCCTCATGAGTATCACAGGATTCTCCTTTGAGAACTAGAAATTTTGAGAGTATTAGAATTCACATCCTCAAGCTGTGACAAAAAAGTAGCTTGCTCCTTGTTGCTCTTTAATGACTTATATCACTGTCATACCAGGATGCTCATGGCTCACTACTATAAATTTATTAGAAAGATTACACCTCTATTGGCTGACTGATCCTTGTCTTGGTCAATCTCATGAGAGTGACAATTAAATCATTGTCAATATAGGCATCACTCTTCATGCATTATTCCATTTTATAGGTTGTACTTAACTGGTCAAGCAATACTATTATTTAATGAGTGTGAAATTCAAATAGATAGCATCTCTCACATTAGCCATTATTTGATGCATAAGATTTCTCCTTACATTGCACACTTATTTGAATTGAACTTAAAAATTATGAGCAATACCATGTGATTGTTATGGTGAATATACACTTCATATCCCTCTCAAACATCGAGAGGGAAACATGTTGGGATCAACCCTTGTGGGAGCCCATTTTACTCCACATGTTGTGACATCAAATGCAAAAAGTTATATCCATGAAGATTTCACCTATACCTGCACAATGAGCAAACATGTTAGATAAAAGCAAAGCATATGATAGATGTTTATGATAACCTTTTTGTTTTCTTGGATGTCTGTGATATGCAAATTACTTTGATTCTTATGAGGATCAAGCTATATGTTTATGGATGTTTGCATATTTATTGATTGGTGGTCTTTCATTTGTCTAACAAACTCTTTCTCACACATGCAGGAGTTTTCAAAGCAATCAGACAACTTCCAGAGCAACTGAGCAAAGGGAGTTGAACAAGCAAGAGGGGCAGCAACAGATGCAAAGCAACTCAATTGGGATTCATCATTCAAGCAATGACAGGTCCCCTCTCCTTATATATGCATTATTTATTTCATGTATCTAAAAATGTATAGTCTTTTCCTTTATTTGCATTCAAATAGTTAGTCCCACGGCTTGTGTGGGACACCATACATTTATGTTTATCAATAAAGACTACTTTTTCAAAAATTGTTTCACTCTCTTCTTTGTTATATGTATTTGCATAATATAATAATGCAGTATTTTGATAATTTCTTTATGCACATGGATATAAAATAGCAGAGTAGAATGTATCTTTTGTTTCACTTGTAAAACATAAACAACTCTACTTGATTGAGTTGGTAGCTAAATTAGGTAACATAAGGGTCAGTTAAACTTTTGGAAATTTGTTGTTTAAGTTTCTTTCATTGCATCATTATTGGTATTAGAGTCTTGAAAGATCTGGTAGTAAAAGTTGTCCAAGTTAACAAGATTTTGTATAAGGTTGTGTGTGAAGGTATTGGGGTATTAAAAGACTAGGCTAGAGGAAAATAAAGAAGCCTAAGGTGAGGAATCATGAAGATAAGAAGATGCAACAACAAGATAATAAAGAAAGCCTCAAAAGGAAGGAGAAGATGAAAGACAATAGGATAAGCCAAGTTGCAGAGTTTGATAGAGAAATGGCAGGGTTGAAAAGAGGTATTAAGCTTGTAGTGCAACAGTATCTTGAGGAAGAATACCAATGAAATGTTGGGTATTGGACAATGAGAAAGAAGGTGAAGTGGCCTAAAAAGATGATTACTCAAAAAATAAGAAAGCAAAGGATAACTGTCTTGGAAGGTGAAGGTGAACAAAGTTTGGATAGAAAAGAGTTGCAACAAAGGTACATTGTGAGGTACTTAAAGATGATTTATGGGCATAATTTTTTGAGATAGAACAAGAGTGGAAAGAGAATATTGCTAAGGAATGTATGAATACAAGTAGGACAGTGAAGGAAGACACAAGAAAACAAGCACAAGGAGCTAGTGAAGAGGAAAATTGGCCTCATGGTTCTTATCTAATGCATGTTGATGAAAATGTTTGTATAGGTGTAGAAAAAGGATAGAATGAAAAGGATGAAGAAATAGAGAGCATTCATGAGGCATATGAAAGAGAAATAGAATTTTGGAGTCTTGTAGTTGAGAAGAATATCATTAGGAGGAGGTAAAAAAAGCAAGCACGAAACAAAAGCGTGAAGATAAAGAAACATGAAGTAGATCAAGCCAAGCATGGAGAGGATCAAGAGGAGGTCAGAGAACAACTAAGCATGAAACACAATTGGAAGAAGAGAAAGAAAAATAGACCATCATTTGAGATATAACTCAAATTTCTTTTCCCTATGCGGGAGCATCACCTGAATGTTGTTCTTGAAGGTCCAAGAGACCTAGTTGATGTTTTAAGGACTATTTTATTCTGTGAGTCCTATTTTTATGTCAAGAAAAGATTAAAAAAAATGGTCTTAGAAAACCATATATATAATATTTTGTAATGTTTATAGCCTAGGTGTGGTATAGGGTTAAAAGTTACAAAAAGAGAGTATAATTGTCAAGTTAATGACTTAGACTTTAGGTTTTTGGAAAAAAGGACATATGATTGAGTGTATTGATTTTTTGTAAGTTCCTCCATGTTGAATCAAGGAAAAAACACGCTCCAAGAACTGGTGGGAGCAAGATTTCCTCATATACCCTATTTTTATCAATTTTTATGACAATTTTCTGAAGAAAAAAAAACAAAAAAGAACAAATTGGTACGGCCTTATATGGTATAGTTTTAGGTCTGTGATTATGTGGGATGATAATGACATGTCTTAAGGTTCAAATGGAATTTTTTTTGAGGTGATTTAATTTATTTTTGCTCAAGTTATGATCAAAATAGTGCTCGTTGCTCTGTTTAGAAACTAGGGTTTTTAGCAATAGGAAAAAGTTCATAACGTTTTTTGGTATGGTAAAAAAGAATGAAATTTTGTGAGAACCTCTATTAGGGTCGTGGTTAAGTTCTCACCAATTTTGGGCTCCATATCTATTGGTTTGAATGAGTTATTTAAGACCATTTGCTGGAAATCCCTGCCAAAAAAAAGTCATAACCCTAGAATAGCTAGAGTTTGTTGAAAATTTGAATTTCTCAAGTTTTTCAAACAAGGTAAAGGTCTATGGAGGTTCTATAAGGCATGTTAAAGGTGGTCAATCCATCAAAGGAATCAAAAGTAAGTTTTTATATGTTAAGAGGCTAGTTTTGCCAAGGAAATAAGGGTTTAAAGCCTAGGAATGAAAGGCTTATAGGTCAGATTACAGGGACTAGTTGAAACCTTACTAAAAGTGAATCTTTTCTAGTTTTTAATGACTATTATAAGACCCTTTAGGGCATCAAGAATGTGTGTTTTCATGAAAAGTATCAATTTGGGTCTAAATTGAGGGTTTAAGGGCTAGTAGAACAGGGTATCACCTAACTTCCATAGAAGGGTCAGTCAAACTTTTGGAAAAAAAAAATTCTTTCTCTGCATCATTCAATAAGAAATTAATTTCATATACAAAGATCACATGCTAATAGAAAAATAATTAAGAAAACACAAATTCCAAAGAAAATCAAAGCAATAAAAAATGCATCATCATATAGGTTCCCTATAATGCCATCTTCTATATTTCTCATAATTTTTAATTTGTTCTATGAATGGATTTAACCTACAAGAACTCACTAATTGTAATAATTTCATGGATTTCCAGTTATTATCTTTCCATTATTTCATTGTGGTTGGTTCTAAATTGGGGTTTTATCACTCTGTAACTCTCATTCTCACTTATCTTCCACCTTGCATTTGCTCTGTAACTGCTTTTTCTTATCGCCATTTTCCTGTTGGTTTCATGGGGGGAGATTGTGTACGTGTTGAGCTTGATAAATTTGATGAATGGAAGAAGGACAACACCGTCTGGCATATTTGTAAAGAGGGAGGAATTACCCAGTTCATGGAATGTATGTCAGGGTTTGATGAAAGTCTCTCCAAACATTTTTTCACCTCCTTGTCCGAAAGAAGGGTGACTATGGGGAGTATTTCCTTTGAAGTGGATGAGGAGGTTATTGCTAAGGCTTCTTATCTTGCAATGGATGGGCGAAAATGAAAGAAAATAAGAAAAATTGTTGACCAGGCCAACCTCAACCAATTATTCTATGGGGATGAACAACTTGTCAAACTTCATGGTGGCTACGACTACGAGCACCTTCCTGAACCCTAGGACAGAGTGTGCATGGTTGTGATGAAATATTTCACTCTTGAGGGGAGATTTGATGTGTATTACTATTACCATTTTTCTTTTCTCAATCATCTCAAGAATCACAACAATATTTCAATTCCATTTTTTCTTTTGCACTCTCTGGAAAATATTGTGAATGATTTTGTTGAAGCTATGAATTTGGGTAAGAATTTTACCATTTTTCACCAGGGGCTTATGTTTAGACTTTACCATTTTCACCTAGCCCTTTTCCCTCCTCAACCCATTATTGTTGAAGAAGCCCTTGTTTCTTCTGCTCCATCGTTAACCAGTATCATGGATACCCCTAGCCCCAACAAGAAAAAGTGTATTAAAAACCCAACCTTAAAAACCCCTCCCTAGGACACATCCCCTATTACTGGGTCTGTTGGGAAAAACAAGGATAAGAAACGTGTTGCCCCTACCCCCATAGTTAAAGCCAAAGCTTCAAAGAAAACCAAATTTAGGTTGTAGCAAATCGACTCCGACATTGAAATTACTGAGATCAATACTCCTCGTAGGTCCAGTAGACTGGTTACTAAGCCTGAAAAAGAGAAGAGTCCTAAGGATGCCTCTTAGTCTGATAATGGGTGGGAAAGTGAGAACAAGAACAAGGATGTGAAGGATGGGGAGGAGGAAGCCCTTTCTGCTTCTGCAAGTAGCTCCTCCCATGTTTTTGAAAGTTTAGAAAAGGGTTCTTTGGGTCCTTCCAGTGTTAGGGTCAAGGGAGTTAAGACTAGGGCCTTGACCATTGCTGAAGGGAAGGCCCCCATGGAGGAAGCAAGTACAAAACATGGCACTGTCTGGGAGGAGGTTGAAAAACTTAAAAAAAAAATGGAGAATGGAAAAATGGATTCATGATGTCACCTGCTTCGCTTTGAAGATTATGCACAGATCTGCCACCACTCTGTGCCTATTACAGAAGGATAATTCCATTGACAATGTTGAGGAGGACGCCGACCACAAGGAATTTCTCAAGTTCCTCACGGAGGTTAGGCTACTATAACTCTGATCAAGCCATGCAACAAAAAGAAAGATTAGGGAAGCAAGATGTTTTTCATTTTGGTCGGGAATGGCCTTACTGGCCATTGTGTCTTTTTGAATTCTCTATTGACAATTTTAAGATTTATATGTTTAATTCTGATTGGTATGGCCCCTGGTGGGCTTTGATTAAGATGCTTTTAAACTTTGGTTTCACGATGGACATTATTAGTAGTATAGTGAATGGATTAGCGATATACACTTTTAATTATACCCATGCTAAGTGTAGGATGGTTAGTTTTCTCAAGGTGTTTTTCGGTACTATGGTTACCCTACTCATGTTTTGATGTGGTTTTTGATATAGAATGGTTAGGGTGTCTGGTTCGGTGTGTTGATGTTGTTGTTAATGTGTTGATGATGTTTTTCTACTGAAGATTGGTCGTAGGGCCTTGTACTAAAGGGACAACACCCTAGTTTTGTTGCTTTTTATATCAAAAACCTAGGAGAACTCATTCACTTATCAAGTTACTAATGTACTTAATAATTCCTGTAGACACCACCTTATTGTTTAGAATGTGAAGGTGAACATGTATTTAGGTGCACATTCTATCAAATCAATTTTGTACAACTTAGATCAATTTTTCTCATCATATTACGTTCAAAATCACAAATCTTGAAATCAATCTACACCATTTTCTATGACAATTTAGATTTTGAGACATTCATTAGACTAAGTTAAATACTTTCAAAACATCAACTTCTTTTTTCCATCATTGGTTCTAAAATCTTTAAGTCTTGTTATCCTTTTATTTAACTATCACATTTATTTGAATTCAATTATCATTTTTGGCTCCAATATATCACTTATTTTACATACTTATTTAATTTACTTAGATAGATTTATATAAAAGGGATTTTATTCTCCCTTAAACTTAGTAAAAATTCAAAGGTAAATATACAAATAATAAATATGGAACCTAACCAAGGGACTATAAAAATCATTAATATAAAATGCAAGAAAGTATCACAATAAAATAATGACATTACATAAACTATCTACATACCATGGCACTCTTAAATAGTTTTAATGGTGAAACTTGAATACCCATATCATTTCTCATTTAATTTTTTGTGTAAATTGAGAGTACTTTGATGAATAAATATATTGACAAATAATATAATATTATACAAAGTCTAGTCCCTTGACCTATATTATTCACCTATTGTTACAAATCTTTCTTGACAAATACCTCTTATCCCCTTTCACATGTTCACAAACTCTTATAAATTCATCTGATTTGGTTATTTACTATTCATATGCTCACACTTATTCCCATGCACTCATTATCCTTTGTGATCTAGTCCCCTTTTTGTCTCATAATTATTTTATAGTCATTAGATTGTCCTCCTAGTCATAGATTCGTCTTGCTATTTCCTCCTTTACCATTCTTATCTCTGACCAACTAAATGTAAGTTTTGTATGATATGTTGTTATGTCCTTGTATTTAAAGGAATTATATCCATTCATTCATTCTATCATTCATTGAAGACAGAGAGAAATCATTTGCATCCACACACTTTAATTGGTTCTCTACAATGAACCAAACATTACAAAATCATTTTGTAAACATTTACATGACTAAGCAATATTATTTTTGATATTATTCAATTTCAAAAGAATTGATCAAGATGCAATACCCTCATGATTCAATCGTACAACCACCCCACTGAAAGATTCATCAGTTACTTACAAATATTCAAAAATATATCAATGTTCAGCTATCATTTATTTAAGATATAAGTACCATCCATTTATCATTTATATATGAAATACCTAGAAGTTATCTATCATTTATTTACCTAAACTGATTTGTCCTTATTTTTATGCAGCCAAGCAATAGCCCACATGTATGCATACCTATGTTTATTGCAACCACATTTTGTCAATTATTTTGGTTGCATTCAGTTTCAAGTACAAATATTTTTTTAATACAGATGTCAAATTTATGTGTAAACGCCACGTAAACTAGTGGGGTTGCTTTTTAGTTTTAAATCATGTGGGTGGTGTTCGGTGGAAAATTAAGGAGAAGTCAATTACATAAATTAAATGGTAGGTTGGATAATCGTTGACAATTAAATTAAAGCCGGAGTTCCTAAGTCAAAAAAAGGGCAGTAGTTGTCGGGAACTTTTATAAATACATTTATTGATGTTGGCAGGGCTAATTAGGTGGAAGAAAATTAAAAAATGTTTTATATATAATTAAATAATCTAATTAATTAGTATGATATTTTAATATATTTATTTTAAAAATGTTGAGGGAGATTAATTTTGAAGATTGGTTTTGAATTTATTATAGAGTATAAATAGTTAGTTTTTATGTTTTGGTATATTTTAGATAGATGTATTAAATATATCTATGCTAGTAGTATTGGTGATACATCATATCAAATGTTATTTAAATAAAGGGAATCTTTTTACTTTGATAAATAATGAAACAAATAATATTCATATATAGACATAATGTAGACAATTCATATAACATTTTATATAAAAAATAACAATGTAAAATATTTCTCTATATATTTGTTGATAAGTAGGAGGTTTTTTCCTCAGTGTGTCAAATTGTGATATCGCTATCAAGATTCAACCGTGTAGATTTACGAGTCAAACTCATTGACCATGTTTCATGAGTAGTGGTTCACAAGAACCCATCTCTCATTATAATGAATGGTCCACTTAGCACTCATTGCATTTAGGTGATGCTCACAGAGGTGAAGCACTAGGCCTTCCCGGGAGGTCACCCATCCCAGTACTACTCCAAATCAAGTGCGCTTAACCACGAAGTTTCCCCCAAGGTTAAGCCCCACTTAGCTTGTAGCCCCATTTGCAAAACCTTCAGCAAGTGTTGTGCCTTATGAACCATTCATTATAGAGACCCTTTAGCTCATCAATTGATAAGTAGGAGGTTTTTTCCACAACATGTCAAATTGTGATATCGCTATCAAGATTCAACCGTGTAGATTTATGAGTCAAACTCATTGACCCATGTTTCATGAGTATTAATTTTTTAAACTTGTTTTCCTATTTTCATCTTTCCATAGCACTAGTATGAAAATGACAACATTATTCTAAGTCCATCTAAGGACTTCACACGAGAGACGACCACAAAAATTAACCCTATCCTTTTTCTTTGTTGTATATTTGGGTGCTGTCACAATAGTGGTTTACAATTTCTGAGAGGAACTAATTTTTGTTGAAATCACATATTTTCAAAAAATATAATGATTTAAGCCTTAAAAAGTTCCATTTTAAGGATTCCAATTGAAGAGAGTTTGATCAAACCACCTTAGATCAAACCCCCTTGGATATAACCTCGCTAGTTTTAAACCATACCTATAAATGAGTCTCTTTTACACCTATCAAAATGCTGATAAAAAATTACTTTTGATTTACCTTTTGGGGGATCAAATGAATTCATTTAAAATTTATTTAAAATGATTATGGTAGTCCTCAGAACGAGCTATCCAACGAATATAATTTTAATATGTTTTGGTTTTATTATGTATTTGTTTTTTTAGTTTTATTAAACATAGGTTTTTCATTGAAAATGAATGTCTCTGTTCTGCACATGTGGAAAAATAGCAGATTATCAAAAAAAAAATTGAAAAATATGAGTGCACTAAATATTGAAGTCCTTGATCCAACAAAAAAATAAATTGAATTTTGATATATACAAAAAAAGTTACGCTTTATACGGTCGCGCTATGTCTGAATTGCAATTGGTTTGACTTTGAAACTTGATTAAAGAAAAAATATTCAATTAAAAACTATCTAACCAAATGGAAGCACTAGATAACAGAGTTACAAATCTAAATTCGAAAGAATTAAAATTTTATCCTTCATGGAATAAAATTTATGTGTTATACGGTGTGCATCACTTTTTAAAAATGTTGTTTTCTGAAAAAAACCATTTTTTGTGGGAGATGGAAAAAGAAATGCAATCTAATTCCAAACAAATTTTAAAAATTATTTCTAGAATCTACAGACAAATGTGACGAGACTTTAGTTTGCATCATCTTCAAATTCCTCACGGTTTAGCCGTTATGGGTTCCCGAATGTGAAGATTTAGTTAAAAATAATAATTTCAGTGTCCAGTTTGACCAAAAATTGTAAACCACTATTGTGGGATCACCCATCTACTATTTCTTTGGGAAGAATCAAGCCCTTGATTTATGTATTATTAGGGCCCAATCTAATCATAAAGGAAATTGATACATATGCCCCCTTTGTATTGGTGCAATCAAAACTATTTTTGGAGATGCATCTTCAAATCAAAATAAGTATCAAATTCTACCATTACATATTGGTGGTTTTGGTGGGGTACTTCTAAGTTTGTATATTATATCTCAAATATATCCTAGAGATCTATATATAAAATAATGCTTCTATCCATAAATTGGATGTTAACACAACCCTTTTATCCTTTGCAATTAATAATTCAACATCAAATTCATCATTCTAGCCTCCTACTAGATTCATATTCCCCTTATTAGTTTTAATATTATAGGTTATAAGTCTTTTCAATGATTATAACTTATTTCTATTATAGTTCTATGCATTATCATTTTTTACAAATAGATGAATATTATTGTCAATTTTTTCTTCTATTGGATTTAATGCAACATGTTTTCTTCTAATCAATGATTTCCAATCATCAATTGTTAGATTTTCATCTTTCATATTTGCGAGAAGTTGACAAAACCTTTATTAGTCCTCACTTTCTCCTTCCTATCTAAATACTTTATAGAAAGTAACAATTATTTTGAATACTTCCCATAATAGTTTTGTGTGTTTGTTACTGCCAATGTTGGTTTATCACTAATAGAGGAAATTGGCTCAAATCTCCTAAAAATATGACTGGTATTCCTTTGAAACTCATGTTTTCTTTTTATAGAAATACTTGATGAAGTTGCAAGTCTCTGTTTTATAGGATTTTTTTTTTGATGAAGCTCATTTCATTAATTAATATGTATATTATTCTTGAAAGAACAAGGATTTTTTCATTGATACATTTGTTGGCAACAACATGAGCATGTGGGATGAGTATAAGTTGCATAATATGCAATTTAGTGTTGTCATTGATGTCAACATTATATTCCAGTATGAAGACCATTGTGTAGATCAAGTTGTATAACTTGAGCATGTTTGAGGATGTTTATGAATTGCAATTTTTCAAGAAGGTTTCATTCGGTGAAGGTAGTTGATATAAAAATTGACTAAGTGTCAATATAGGTAATTCTGTGAACAAGACATCTAGTTTTTGGGTCTACATTGGTCCATTGTATAAGATCTTGCTCTATGCTTCTAATATAATTTTGCTAGATGATAGAGGAACCTAATTCCATAATTTTATATTATTATGGCTCCCAATGTTGAACTTACAAATGACAATATATCAGTCTGGCAGTAATAGGTGTTTTCTAGTTCAGTACATATATTTTGGTGAATCCACACTTCTCCATGGATTAGAATCTGGCTTTGCGATTTTGTGGAAATGATCTCAGGTGTCATTACTGTGTATATTCCAAATGGAATAGAATTTAAAGGTCCACATGTTTGAATGTGGGTTTACAATTGGAAAATTTTGTTATTAGGTCACTATCGACATTGACCTAATGAGTTTTGTGTAAGACGGAATTTGAATATGTGTTGATCCATTATGTGGGTGCTATTTTGGGTCCATGTCGACCTATTTCAAAATTTTATGAGTTTTGAATCTCGGTGCAAAGCTTGTATGTGTGGATATTGAGTTGACAAGTTATATACATCTAATTAGGTCGACCTAATTGATGTTGTAGGTGTTTGTGGATGAAGTGGATATATTTGTAAGATCTTTTTTTGGTGTTTTGAATGTTGCAAGATTTGATAAGAGTTTATGGATGTCAATTGTGTGAGTATAAGGTGAATGCAAAGCAGAGCAGAGTGTTAATTCAAATCAGTATGAATTGTGTAAATTCTATATTCTGAGCTTCAAAGAAACTGTAATTCATGCATATGTTAGATGCAATTATAATAGTTCAAATATTGGTTGTGTTCCACAATATCTTCTATATTTTCTTCTTTTAGTGGGCAGTGATTCCACCTGCAATGAGCACTTCTATAATATACTATAACCAGTTATAATATATTGTGAGCTGATCCTCACAACAATTTTTCCCATTTTGGGTTTTCCATGTAAAAATTTGGTGTTCATTTGTTATGTGATGTTGTTGGTTTTTTTCATGCTTTCATTCATTATTGTAAATTAAATATGCTATGAGGATTGAATGTTTAGATACTTAAGTGGTTTAAAGGAGCACGTATTAACCCCCCCTCTCAGTATTTTGGGTGTTCAACAATTGGTATCAAAGCTTGGTTCCTTGGAATGAGCTTAACAGCTTGGGGAAGATCTTGGAGGTTGAACACATGGCTGTTAGAAGACTACCTATTCCTCTGGAAGAGATTCCTATAGTTGGAAGTACATAAGAAGATTGTATATTTGACATAAATGGAGAACTCAAAATTTCTCTTGAAGATCTGGAAAGAACTAAAGGTGAAAATAGAGATCTGAAAGAAAATTTCAAAGAAGCAGATGAATGCATCAAAAAATTGAGAGAGCAGATCAAGAAATTTAGAGAAAGACATAAGGAGGTTAGTGAACAAGTAAAGAAATCAAATGAAACAATCATTGGCCTAAAGGTACAAGTTGAAGAAATAAAAAGAATTGAAGAATGCATGAATACAATGGTGAAAAGAAAATCTAAAGAATGCAATAAGTTTGAACAAGAAGTTGTGAACTTGAGATCGGATCTTAAAAATTAAAGAACCATGAAGACAAATTCAAGAAGAGCTATGTCATGCATGATGAAATGATTGCAAATTAGAAAGGATCTAAAGACATAGGTGGATTATGGTTTGAGATAGGACAAATCTCAAAGACAGATCAAACTCTAAATCAGGCTAAAAAGAAGAATGAAGACAAGAAGCACAATGGCAAGCAGATCCAAAATCACAAGAATGAAGCCAGAAGACCACCGATCAAACAACCAAATGCATAAAGGTGCCAAAATTTTAATGGTTTATGTTATTCTTGTAATAGATTTGGACATAAGGCTATGGAATGTAGAAGCATAATGAATCAATATGCTCCTTTCCTGTTCAATGTTTTACATGCAAGAGATTTGGTCATAAAGCTAGTGAATGTAGAAATCAAATGACGAATGGCTATAACAATGGTAGAATGGTTCAATCTTTCAATGGCTATTGTTTTAAATGTAATGGATTTGGTCATAAAGCTAATCAATGTAGATTTAGAATGAATGGGAGTAATATTTGTCCAAAGAATGTCATATGCTACAATTGCAATAGGCCTGGACACATTTCTAAGTTTTATAGAAGCATAAACATTAAGAAGGATAATCCAGTAAAGAAGAATGATCCAATACAAAAGATTGATTTGAAAAAGACAAAGAAGGAGATGAATAAAATTTGGAAAAATATGGATGAGACAGAGGTTAAGTGTGAGTCTGTACTAGCATTTGGTGCAAATGTTTCCTTTGAAAACTAAATTTGAGAGCTATGGCTCAAGGGGAGATTTAAAGGAAAATATTTCATCCCCTACCAGAGAAATGGTATTGATGTTTCAGCACGTGGATATGAAGTGTGAATCGGTGTGCTTGATATCTTGGAAAAGATCCTAATAGAAAATATTATGATGCAAAAATTTGCAGATCATTTGAAGTTGATTGTGTAGATAGTTAGGGTTCTTACCAACTTTTTAGTTTGAGTATTCAATGAAAAATTAGGTTAAGTGGAAAAGGTTTATAAGTGATCTCACTTAAGAAAAAATCATTTCCAAACAAGTATTCAAAAGGAGAAGATCCGATGAAGAGAAAATCAGTGTGTTTAAAGTGATTGATGTCTGGTGAGAGAAAAACCCTAATCAAAAAGAAAATTAAAAGGTATTTACGGTCTCTACTTGCCCTAGTTTTTTAGAAGGCACTTTGAAAACATTTGAAATGGCCACTCCAAGGGTTATTTAGGTCACATAATGAAATCAACTAAAGCTCAAGAAGCATCCTGACAAATCTATAAAAGTTGACCTAGATGGTGATTTTTTGAGGGTTCCCTATGGTATTTTGCACACTGAAGACATAAGAATCTATATTCATGGGAAACTGGAAGAGTATGACCACTCAAAGCTTGGTGATGTGTGGGAAAATGAGCTCACTAGTGATTATTTTTCACTTAAACCATAATATCAAAATTTTGTGACGAAGAAGCTCGATGTGTGGCAAGGGTTTCCCAAATTTTTCCATGATAATGCTTGGGTAAGGATTGAATTAAGCCATATTCATGACAAGTTTGTATGGATGGATATGCCCGACTTGATTACAAAGGGGGCAATTAAGGTTGTGATTGGTTTATGCTCAATCAGACTAGTTTTGGTACTTAAGTCTTTAAAGAATGAAGTTGTAATGGAGCAAATAGGTGCAACATATGACAAGAGAGCCTTGATCATCAAGGACATAAGAAACCTGATTGTTAAAAATGCATCAATGATTATCAGTCATAAGCTATACTTCTCTAACAAAGAGAATTCTATATCTTCAACTTCCATCAACACAACTTATGAGATGGTTGAGAAAGGAGTGGATTATGACTTATGTGAGCTATTGAGACAACAACTAATGGAAAACTTGCAAAAGACAAAAGAGTCCAGATATCCATTCAAATATGGAACATTGATCATATGTTTGTTGTTCTACTTTTTGAAAGAACTAACCAAAACAAAGAGTGTTGTGTGGCTACATGGTAGACCTATAGCATACTAGATTAAAAAAAAATTGAGAGGACTTGGAGATGCTAAGGCACAAGATGTGGTTCTTGAGGCATTTTTCACAATGTTTCAGAAAAGAATGCAAGAAAGGGAGAGGATTCCATAGAAGATGGTGGAGATATACAAAAATGATATTACTTTTTTAGTTACCAAGGATGAATGCATTATATAGGTTGTAGAGCCCAAAACAGTATGGATCCCTACTATGGGATATGAAGTCATTGAGCAAGATATTATAGGGTTTGCAGACTACATGCTAAGAAAACCAAAGGAGACCTCCGAAGAGAGGTATGGAACATATGAGGAAAATTCCATGGGAGTTCACATAGACCAGAGGTAGAAGAAAATTAAAAAATTATTGATAAGATGACTGCACAATTTGCAGAAGCTATGGGGCTCACTAAGGAGAAAGTTGAGGAAGCAATGGATAAGTCTAGTGCTCTAGGAGGTTCATCAAATGTTAGGAGATCTGATAGAAAAACTACTAGTCCTCCAGTTGCCTGAAATTCCTCTGGGACTAAGCTTGTAATAGGAGAGAAGAGAAAAGAACCCACCAATGCTCTATTAAAGGAAAAGATCTCTCTAGTCAAACAATAAAAGAGGCCTAAAAAGGAAAAGGTTGCTCTAGTAGTACAATAAACTAGCCCAATAAAAATGAGTGTGAAGACCAAGGAAAAAAGGGAAAAGAATTTGGGTGTAAATGTTGAGGATGATGAAGAAGAAGAAGGACCTGGTTCGAAAGAGGAAATCATAAGCTTCACAAGGTGAAGCCAATGCAAAGAAAGTGAAGTTTGATATTGTTGATACATATAGTGAGGCCGAGGTAGAAAAGAAAAAGGAATGATTCGGAATGGAAATGAGAGAAAAGAAGGTTGAGTCCGGAAAAGAGAAAAAGATACAGATAGAGAAGAAAAAGAAAAAGAAGATACCTCCAATAAGGACACATAGTCCTATGAAGTTAGATGCCCTAGTTAATGGTATTGTGCAAAATGAAATGCTAGAAGAGACTATTGCACTATACGTTGATGTTGATGAGGTGGAGAAGGCCACCATTATAGAAGCTATTGTAAAATACATTGTTGTTTTTGAATTAGACACATGAGAAACATTGAAAAATAATTTCCTGTAGAACTATGAAATGTATTAATTGGGAGAAGACTAGAGGCTATTGAGGAGGAAGAAAAATTAAGATGATATGTTTTAGAAAAGATTAGTGCTCCTCTTTTTGAAGAGAATAAAGCCACTTTGGCTACATTATACAATAAGGAGTTCAAAACTAAGCAAAGGGTAACCACCCTCATGAGAAGAGATCAGAATGATCTCAAGAGGCTCTAAAAAGAGTCTGTAGAGTAGGTTGCAGACTTAGCTTAAAGGTTGGGAATGTCTCCAGAAAGAAAAGAAGAAATGCAAGTTGAGATGCCTACTCCGGATTTGAATGTTGAAGAATATGTAAAACATGATGCTCAACATGAGCATGGATTTGAAGAAGGAAATGTACATGATAATGTTCTTCTAGATGTGGAAGAAATTGTAGAATAAAATGTAGCAGTAGAAGAAAATGTTGAGGAAAATAAGCTACCAGAGAAGACATTGCAAAGGAAGATACTTCTATAGAACATCAAACCCCTCCTTTAGTATCCAAGAGAAATATTGAGAATGTTTAAAGACAACCAAAAATAGTCACACCTCTATATAACATAGATCAGTTTACTAGTGAAGATGTTCCTAAGACGAGTGTTGAAAATAAAAGTGATGATGTAGAGAAGAAGACGAAAAGACACCAGTTGATACTAGTGATAAAAAAAAGGAGTTGAAGAAGAAGGTTGATGAGGAGAATGTGAAGGCTATTGGTGAATCCACTGATTCCTCCAAAGATCCTTTAAAGAATTTTCTAAGCATGCATCTTATGTTCCAATCTATAGTGTCCGCCCAACTATTACAACTGCCTATTCAATAGGGGCTTGTAGACATGGACAAGATCTTGCATCTTCACAAGCTTCAATTGGGATATGATTTCCATACATCTGTTTCCAAAGAGTGTTGAAATGCACAAGACAACTGAGAGGGGGGGTGAATCAATTGTATCAAATCAATTTACTTCTAAACTTAATCTTTTCACTTTAACTTCAATCTGTTATTAAGTGTAAACATGAAATGCAAATAACAGAAAGAAAACACCAGAGACACCAGATTTACATGGAAAACCCAATGAGAGAAAAACCATAGTGAGGATTAACTCACAATATAGTAGTAATGCAATACTAGATACAAAGGATCACTGCCAGAGGGCTCACTACCCAAATACAAAGGCTCACTGCCAACAAAGGACTCACTATCTAGAAGGAGGCTCACTACCTACAAAAAAGAAAAGATAACTGAAGATCCACCACTAGGGTTCCACACATTCACAACTTGATCAAAATATTGTAGACACCATCAACTCACTGCTTTAAAGAATCTAACACCTTAAAGTACTATTGCCTCAATTCGCTCTTCCACTCTCTACTTTTTGCACTTGGTTGCACACTTCACTAACTTGATCGAATCATGGATGGATGGATATCAAATTTGCTACAACTTGATTTGCTTTTATACCATCTTCAACCCTGAAAACATTCTCCAAGATCGGCTAGACAATTTCATTTACAAATTCAAACTAGGTCGGCTACTCAACATTCCCGCAGTGGATAATAATGAGAGAGGACAAATTACATATTTAATTTAGGACCCAAAAAGAAACTTGGATCAATCACATGCTTCCTCAAATTGATGCAAAAGCTTAATGTAATGTGTAGATACTAGGTCAGCCAAACCTAATGAAAACACCAATGATCTTTGAAGTACACACATCTCTAGCAAGATGATCACATGTGGATCACTCAACACACTTCACCAGACATTTTACCATCTCCGAGAATAGTTCAAGTACATCCACAAAAATTACAACAAACTTCATCCATAGAAAACTCTTCAATAGTCTAACTAGACCAATCATCAACACATAGGAGCTCTAGAGTAGGTTTTCTAAAGCACCAAACTACAAGCAAATTTTTTAGAACACAAAAACCATCAGAAAGATTCATCTCCCAGATCCACAAGATCTGAAACCAAATATCGGAAGATTGAGGAGCCAAAACATTTCTCCCAGTCCACAAACAAATAGTTTTTTCAAACCAATTCACACACCGGTGAACATATCTTTTACTCTCCATCGAACCAAAAGCTAAAACTCAGGATATATTATCCATTGAAGCTCATGAACATACTTATAGTTCCACATAGGCATAGGATCAACACAGAAGAAATGCAGAGCATAATATCGGAGCACACTCAAAACACACTTCAACACTGCCTTCATTATTTCTCAAATTTTCTCAAAAGCACTTGGCAAAAGCACAACTACAACTTCATAAATATAGCTCCATGTAATCTAAGCACTTCTATAGTATCTCAACTATACAAGTACCATTTTTACTCAACTTGAACAATGTTGACATCAATGACAACATTAATGACAACACCATCAAACACATCTATACTTGCAACAATATCCCCCTTTGTCATTGATGGCAACAAATGATGTGAAAAACCATCAAAGACAACATACATGCTTTTCAGAAGCGACAACCTACACAAGCATAAAATTTTCACATGTTTCTCTCTCCCCATTTGACATCAATGGCAAAGGAAATTCTTGCCATATAAAGCTCTGTTCACTCCCCCTTAGGAGTACACCCACATCACATACTGCAACAATGCACTTCTCTACTTCCCTTGAGGAGTAGACCTCAATCATCATTCCAGAACATATGAGTTTGTGAATCCACTAGACCGATGCACTTCCATGTGCACTTAGATCAAAAAAGGAGGGGCAGTAACCCCTAACTTCCCTCTGAGATACTCAAAGGTATCCTTTAGAAGGGCCCTAGTGAATATGTCTGCAACTTGTTCCTTGGTAGGTACATA
>CM021106.1:395269083-395417982 GCA_007115665.2 Sequoiadendron giganteum
ATCAGACCTTAAGCATTTTATTTTTAGGTTTTTCTCATTTTCTACTCTTGCCTTAAACACCTTGAATCTATCAAGAGCCTGAGCCTTTTCTCTAAGAAATGTAACCCATGTCATCCTAGAGTAATCATCAATCAAGAGCATAAAATACCTATCACCATTTAGGCTTCCTTATTTTGTAGGACCACATAGGTCTATATGGATTAATTCCAACACTCTAGTAGATGATTGTTCCTTTCCTTTAAAAAAATTTCTTGTTTGTTTTCCCAACTGGAAAATTCTGCAAATTGAATTTGAAGGCTTTGTGATTCTAGGCAGATCTCTAATAACTTCCCTAGAATTGATCCTGATCAGATTATCAAAATTCATATGTCTGATCCTCCGGTGCTAGAGCCAACTCTCATTAATCTAAGAAACAAAACACTGACCATCACCACCCTTAAGTTGATATATGTTTCCATGAGTTCTTCTTCCAGATGCAACCATAGTTCCAGATCTTTTTCTGATCTCACAAGTGTTATCCTGAAATGCAAGCTTAAAACCTTTGCTGAACATTTGTCCAACACTTAAGAGATTATGAATTAAACCCTTTAGATAATAACATTGTTAGTATTATGTTTCCCATCAAAACTAATTATTCCTTTACCAACAATCTTAGCACAAGAGTCATCTCCAAACATAAATATTCCTCCATCATACTTCTCAAGTTTAGTGAACTTACTCTTATCTCCAATCATGTGATTTGAACACCCATTGTCAATTACCCAAAATTCTGTATCTTGTCTAGCATGAAAAGCAGTTACCAGAGTACCTTTTGTTTCATCCTTCTTTCTCTCTAGACCAGATTCCTTTGCATATCTTCCATGGTTAGTGGATACAAATTTATTTTCCAGGGCTAGAAACAAACATTCATCTTTATCCTCCTCAAAGTCAGATTCATCATCAGAAATTCCTGCATCTTCTTTGACATAATACAATTTCTTGAACTTCCTATCCTTTTTATCTTTGTGATTATTATTAATGTCCTTGTTCTTCTTGTGTGTAGCTCTATTAGGAAATCTTGATGCATAATGACCAATATTTCCACAACCGAAACACTTAAAAGGAAAATTACCTTTATATTTACTAGTACCTTTCTTCAATCTCATGAAATTTGCTTCCAAATCTTTTGAATCATCATCATCCGAGTCATCTCCTATCTTCATTTCTTTTAAAAAAAATTAGTCTTCTCCTTCTCTCTTGCAAATTTTCTCATCTTGAATCAGTCAAGACATCGAATAGATGCTCCTTAGTAAATGTCTTTGGATCATATGATTCTTCAAGAGCATATACTTTGTCACTATAATTTTCTGGTAGGGTAATCAAGATCTTCTCAATTATATCTTCATCTGACATGGTACCACCTTGATTCTTGATTTTGTTGAATAATCAGGATACTGAGAGGTGGGGTGAATCAGTATACACATAAACTTATTCAACAAACACCTTTAATTACTTTGCAACATAGAACAAATAAGAGCAATAACAAAACATGAAATTCCACAACACAAGAACACCAAATTTTACATGGAAAACCCAATGAGGGAAAAACCACGGTGAGGATTAGCTCACAATATATATAGTTATTTCAATACCGGTTACAAGGAGGATCACTGCTAGATACAAAAATCTCACTACTTACAAGGAATCACTATCCAAACATGGAGGCTCACTTCCTACAAAAATTATGTAAACAAAATGGCTAACTGCCAAAGTTGAACTAATGAAGTTACACCACAAGTGTAGATTCAGTTCCTTTGATGCTCAGAGTATTTGCTCGCATGACATCAGACTAATCTTCAACCTTCTATTCTCACACTTCGCTTACCACATATACACACACTTCTTTTTCTCTTCGCATTCGCATATATTCATCTTTAAACCATCTTGTATATATATCCACCTGCATCAATTAGGTCGGCCTAATTGGATGAAATTCATATTTTCAAAATGATAACTTGTCAGCTTCATATAAAGCTTTTCTGAAAGTAATTCACTTGTTTCATGCAACATTATGTCGGTTGGGACCAAGACTAGGTCTCACATATAATGGCAATTTATTTTGAGCTATAGAATGAATATTAGGTCGGCCATGATTAACCTAATATTGAAATGAAATCACAAAAATCGATGCCAATGTACCATCCAATCATACGAGCATATAAGAATTCATACATACACGCTTCTGGTGATCATAAGACTTTTCCCAAAACCTTAAACCATACTGATTGCTAGAGAGAATATGCGGACCAAAATACCAGATCAAATACCGGATGAGATAAGCTTGATCTGCACACCGGTACAAGGTACTAGACCAACATGGTGACATCAATGACAATATAGGACTAATCTTTTGCATACATCCAACAATCTCCCCCTTTGGAATTGATGGAAACATGTGCAAAATTCCAATTCAAAACTCTCCTTCAATCTCTCTAAAAATCTCCCCATCTTTCTCCAAATCTCTCCCCCTTTGACATCAATGGAAAAGGGTGCCAAAAATGTAGACATGGTGACATCTAATATTAAAAAAATTATAATTCATTAAAAATTTCAAAACCTCAAAATTTTCAAGCATCCAATCTTTCAAAGTTCTTTCAAATCAGAATGACACTTTTCACCTAAAATACCTTCTTGTGCCTTTCTTTGATAATAGGATATAATTTATTCCATTCAAGTACTATAGAATCCATTCTTGTACACATGCTTTCCAATAAAGCCAACAGTGTGAAAGAGGACGACCAATCTGTAGATGAGCATTGTCTTTCACAATATTCTACATCAGAGAGTATTCTAGAAAGATGGTCTAACCAAACCTCAAAAATTTCCTTAAGAAGCCAGAAGGTCTTCACTACATCATCCCTTTTTCTTTGTACAATGATTAGTTTAGCTTGTAGTTCATGAAATCTCAGCCTTTTCTTTCCCTCTTTCTCTTCAAAAATATCAAACTTCTTTCCAATGTTGTTCACTTCAGATTCAATTACTTCAATTCTACTTTTGAGATTATCAACTAAAATAGGCCACCAGAGAGAATATTTGTAGATATTCGACATTTATTTTATGCACTTCTTCTTCTCCATGATTAGTTTTGATAGTCTATGCTTTGCTTTAGAAAATCTCTTTTCAACCAAAGCTTCCAATTTGCGTCCATCCAGACCTTCACGCAACATTCTTTCTTCAACTATTTCAACTAAATTTTCTGACAAGGAATAAAAAATGATAGATACATTAATACCTTTACAAAGTACATACTCAACTAAGGCATCATCAATTTTGAGTATGTCAACTAGAGAGGCCGTACTCCACAACTCACCAATTTTCTTCATTTTCCCTTTTATTAGCATAGATCATATGTCATTTGGATTATAAGATTCTGATTCAAGTAGAGATTCTTCTTCTTCTTCCTTCTCTTCAGAAATAACAATGATGTTCTCAGAGACATCTTTTATTTTCTTTGATTCTGGAGGGGAATCATTAGTGAACACTTCCAATTCTTTTGTTCTAGAGGAAGAACCTTCCTCAAATTGACTAGACGTAACTTCACTAGAGCTCATTACTTTCTGCAAGGATAAGAAAAAGTTTTTACACGTACTTACTTTATCTTCTAAACTTTCCAAGTGTTTGCATACTTTTATTGCAATAGGAATGTCAGATTCCCACTTAACGTCTTTCTTTCCTGGTAGTGAGTTCAAAAAATAGAGTACCAGACATCTAAACAAGGACCCAAGACGGAATGGGTATACTTCTTCTAGTGACATTTGTATGTTCTCAGTGAGATTTTCAAGAAATAGTCTACACAGATCAAATTGCTTGTTCTATTTTACCATTTTATGCACCAAATACACAACAATAGCTGAAGTAGAGCTATCTCGATTTCTAAAATAAATTTTGCAAGAAATGCCATAAGCAACATACCTAATCGAGGAATCGACAATAGTGTCAATCAATAGTGCTCAGGGATCTTTTTCAACTCTCATCATTTCCTCTACTTCCTTGTATTTTATGGTCTTTCGTCCAAGAAGTTCTCCAGCACTACAAAATATAGTAACCGCTTCAATCACTTCCTTCGTAATGAGATAGGATTTATCCAATACAATGCTGCCATTTTTGAATTTTCTCAAAAGGAACAAGATAAATTATCTGTCATCAATCCAAGGGAATTCTCCCCATAAATCCAAACCTAGGGTTTGTAAGTTCCATAAGTCGCTCGATTCCAACCCTAATTCCATTTTCTTTATTCTGCAATGATCGAATTCATCCAGCTCGACTCCTTTTAATTTTAGTGGGATATTTCTACTGGATCCTCTATTAGAAATTTCTATTACAGCTCTTAACTTCTTAAAATTCAACAAGGATTTCTTCTATTAGCTTCCTCTGTAATTGTGAGAGAGAATTTTTTTTGTCACTTGCTTTTGAATGTCCACAAAGATCTCTCGAGGGGCTCCAAATCGCTTCAAAAACTCTCCAAGAAGGTTCTAAGTTACTGTACAAATCCTTCGAATGCATTTGATGATCAAAATGATTTGTGAAATTTCCTTTATACACCATCAATTTTCCCTAACTCACATTAATTGAAAAAAGATGATAAAACTTTTCTTCCACTCTCCTGAAAAACCCTAATTTACTCTGCAAAAGAACATGCTCACTCTTTTTCTTCTGGTTTCTTTTGCATCACCTCTATCCTATCATTCCTTACAACATATCTACATACCAGCATTGACACGCTGTACTTCTAGGGGTTTAATTGATTTTTTGATAAATCTCCCCCTAAGACCATGCTAGGTCTAATTCCTGGAGGATTCACCTGCACCGGATGAGGGTATAAACACATCAGTAGTCTATGATTCTCCCTTTTTCTTCCATATTTTATTCATTTCCTACTTAACCTCTTCCTTATCAATCTTTTTCACTGATTCATCGTTTTCTACTAGAGCAGATTGCTTTCCCTTTTTACTTTTGCATACTTTTGAAATATGTCCTAGTTTTTTGTAATAGTAATAGACCATATTTCTTTGTCTTGTCTAATTTCCATCAATCCTTGTTCTGCATTGACTTTCTTTATGTCAAAAAATGTTACAGGTATAGCAATATCCTTCAAATGATTGATTCATCTTTCCTCCATTGAACCTATTCATCATCACCTGACTAATCATCCTTACCGAAGATCTGCACTCAATAGCTTTATGTCTAATCTTCTTGCATGCATAACATTGTCCAGAGAAGGGACCAATAAACTGATTCATCCTACTTAGTTTCCTTATGACTAAATTTATTACATGAAAAATAAACACCATTGAATGATGAGTACCTTTGTGCATTTGGTTATCTGATAAGTGATCTCCTTCCAGAGTTTCTTTTCTTCTTTCCTTTATCTTGATTCTTCTGATTGATTATTAGATTTGAGTTATGTGTTTTTTCATCAGCTTCATTACCTAAACTAATTTTGTCTTTAGAAGGTTTCTATCTTGCTATTAATTCATCAAGCTTGGTGGAGATTTTCTTGAAATCATCTTCACAAAGTTTTTCTTTCTCAAGTTTTTCTTTTAGATTCATCACTTTCTATTCAAGCCTTGAGCAAACATCAGCCTTGCTTTGTATTACTATTTTTAGGCACTCTTCAACTCTCTTCTTTTCATCTATTTTCAACTTCAGTCTGGTATTCTCTTCATTTGCTTGTTTCAATTGTTTACTCACTTCTCTTTACCTTTCTTTGAATTTCTTTAACTATTCTTTCAATTTCCAGATGCATTCATTTTCTTCATCAAGATTTTCTTTCAGATCTTTGTTTTCAATTTCAGCCTTGTCAAGATCTTCAAGAGCAGTCTGAAGCTCTTCTTTATCCATTCGTTCAATTTGTAGGATCTCCCTCAAGCTATTAGACTTCTCTAGAGGAACCAAAGCTCTGATACCAATTGTTGAATAATTAGTATACTAAGAGGGGGGGTGAATCAATATCCACATAAAATTATTGAACAAACACCTTTAATTACTTTGCAACATAAAACAGATAAGAGCAATAACAAAACATGAAATTCCACAACACAAGAACACTAGATTTTACGTGGAAAACCCAATGAGGGAAAAACCATGGTGAGGATTAGCTAACAATATATATAGTTATTTTAGTACCAGTTACAAGGAGGCTCACTACTAGATACAAAAAGCTCACTGCTTACAAGGACTCACTATCCAAACATGGAGGCTCACTACCTACATAAATTATGTAAACAAAATGGCTAACCGTCAGAGTTGAACTGATGAAGTTACACCACAAGTGTAGATTCAGTTCCTTTGATGCTCAGAGTATTCACTCACATGACAATAGACTAATCTTCAACCTTCTATTCACACACTTTTCTTATCACAAAAATTGATGCCAACGTACCGGCCAATCATATGAGAATATGAGAATGCATACGTACACGCTTCTAGTGATCATAAGCCTTTTCCCAAAACCTTAAACCATACTAATTACTGGAGAGAATATGTGGACCAAAATACCAAATCAAATACCGGATGAGATAAGCTTGATTTGCACACCGGTACAAGGTACCAAACCAACATGGTGACATCAATGACAATATAGGGCTAATATTTTAAATACTTCCAAGAGATTTTAGTTTCTATAATTTCAACTCTCTGATAATAGCTTGCAATGTCTTCTCCGTCTTCCATTCTCAAGTTCTCAAATTTTCGCTTAGCAGTTAGTTTCCTTAACAACTTTACTCTATCATTCCCTTCATAAATGTCTTTCAATTTTACCCATAATTCATGAGCAATACCTAGAGAAATAACTTTTGTTCTTTTAGTTTTAGATAGAGCACTGAAGATAGCATACCTTTCCCTTTCATTCTCCTCATCAGCTGCAATCTCATCAACTAAGGAGGGACCAGCTATTGGTATAACATACTTTGTCTCCACAACTTTCTAGGAATTGAAACCAAGTGAAATCAAATAACCTCTCACTTGATATTTCTAGTCACTATAATCAGATCCATCAAAAATAGGAATCTGTAACTTGTGCACCATCTGATCTACCTCAAGCAGTTAAGCTTTTCATTGAGGAACCAGAGCTCTGATACCAATTATTGAAATGCACAAGACAACTGAGAGGGGGGGTGAATCAGTTGTATCAAATCACTTTAATTTTAAACTTAATCTTTTCACTTTAACTTCAATCTGTTATTAAGTGTAAACATGAAATGAAAATAAAAGAAAGCAAACACCAGAGACACCAAATTTATCTGGAAAACCCAATGAGGGAAAACCACAATGAGGATAAACTCATAATATAGTAGTAATGCAATACCGGATACAAAGGCTCATTGCCAGAGGGCTCACTACCCAGATACAAAGGCTCATTGTCCAGAAGGAGGCTCACTGCCTACAAAAAAGAAAAGATAATTGAAGGTTCACCACTAGGGTTCCACACATTCACAACTTGATCAGAAGATTGTAAACACTATCAACCCACTACTTTTAGGAATCTAACACCTTAAAGTACTATTGCCTCAATTCACTCTTCCACTCTATGCTTTTTTCACTTGGTTGCACTCTTCACTTACTTCCTCAAATCGTGGATGGATGGATATCAAATTTGCAACAACTTGATTTTCTTTTATACCATCTTCAGCCCTAGAAACATTCTCCAAGGTCAAATATACAATTTCATTTACAAATTCAAACTAAGTCGGCTACTCAACATTCCAATAGTGGATAATAATGAGAGAGGACCAATTACATATTTAATTTATGACCCAAATAACATCTTGGATCAATCACATGCTTCCTCAAATTGATGCAAAAGCTTAATGTAATGTGTAGACACCAGGTCGGCCAAACCTAATGAAAACACCAACGAGCTTTGAAGTACACACATCTCCAACAAGATGATCACACGTGGATCACTCAACATGCTTCACCAAACATTTTACCATCTCTGAGAATACCTCAGGTACATTTGCAACAATCACAACAAACTTCATCCACATAAAACTCTTCAATAGTTCAACCAGACCAACCAGCAACACATAGGATTTCTAGAGCAGGTCTTCCAGAGTGCCAAACCACAAGAAAAATTTTCATAACACAAAAACCATCAGAAAGAGTCATCTCCCAAATCTACAAGATCTAAAACCAAATATTAGAAGATTGCAGAGCCAAAACATTTTGCCCAGTCCACAAACAAATAGTTTTGTCAAACCAGTTCACACACCGGTGAACATATCTTTTACTCTCCATCAAACCAGAAGCTAAAACTCGGGATATATTATCCATTAAAGCTCATGAACACACTTATAGATCCTCACAGGCATATGATTAACACAAAAGAAATGTAGAGAGCAATACAGGAGCACACTCAAAACACACTTCAACACTTCCTTCATTACTTCTCAAATTTTCTCAAAAGCACTTGGCAAAAACACAACTACAAATTCATAAATAAAGATCCATGTACTTTAATCACTTCTATAGTATCTCAACTATACAAGTACCAGATGTACTCAACCTGAACTGTGTTGACATCAATGACAACATTAATGAAAACACCATCAAACACATCTATACTTGATACAAAGAGATAATAGAGACAAATCAAAAGAGTGGAGAAATAATTGATGAGGATGTGAAGGTTTTGCATGAGGCCATACCCAGTGTTGTAATTGGAAACTCCCTCTTCAGTATGGAAAATTTGAAGTTTTTGATTGATTCTTTTAAATAATATGCTACTGGTTTAAAAGGGAAGTTAGAGAAAGATAAATGATAGAAAATTGATGGATGTAACAGAGAAGTGTGTTATTGCACACGAAAAAAATTCAAGAAAATATTAAGGGTGTGAAAGCTTGTGATGAAGAAGCCAAAGCTTTATTTTAGTTCTATATAAAGTTGCCTAGATTCACAAAGAACAAAGAGATGATATGCACTCAATTGAGTCCCAAATTGAAAAATCTTCCAATGCCTATGTTATGACACATGACCTGGATGGAAGCACAAGGGTATAAATTGAGAGTTTACATGAGTGTTTATTCCAACTACAAGAGTGGAAAGAAAAGATCATTATGCAGTTTGGTAATCTTAGCGATCTGGTGAACTCAAAGTTCATACCAGTTTACAGTGCCCTGATGAGTGTTGATAAAAATTCAAATCTTAATCCGGTACCCAATGCTCCAAATGAAGGTGAAGAACTCTTGAGGGAGTTGGAAACACATAGCAGAATGCTAGAAATTTCCAAGAGGATTTGGGAATAAGGGAAACAAGAATGGAAAGCTCACCTTGAGAAGTTGCAAGGTTCAACCTCTTCTTCCGGTTGATAGTATTTTTCTTTCCTTTTATGCATTCATTTTATTGTTAAGACTTCTGTGTACATATGCAGATGGTACAAGGTATGTTCTAGTACAATTTTTTGATTTGGTTGTGATAGATAGTACCCTTAGGGGGAGTTAAGTTCTCAATTTTTATATATGCATACATCAATTAGGGGGAGAATACAAGATCATGTATAGAGAGAAGTTATGCAAAGATTAGAGTATATGTATGCACCCTTTTCCCTTGATGTCAAAGGGGGAGAATATTTTTGGGAGATAGTTGAGGCATGTTTCCATCAATGACAAAGGAGGATATTGTTGAAAGAACAAGGAGTTTTTCATTGATGCATTTTTTGGCAACAACATGAGCATGCAGGATGAGTATAAGTTGCACAATATGCAATTCAATGTCGTCATTGATGTCCACATTGTATTTCAGTATGAAGAACATTGTACAAATCAATTTGTATAACTTGAGCATGTTTGAGGATGTTTATGAAGTGCAATTTTACAAGAAGGTTTGATTCGATGAAGTTAGTCAATATGAAAATTGACTAAGTTGTTGCAAGCTTTTGGATTCAACTGTGTATGTTTTTTTATCAATGTTTCAGAAGAGTGTGATATGAAATGTCAATGCAAGAACATACATAGTTGAATTAAAAAGCTTGCAATAATTTCATGGACTGTGGAAAATTTATTCCAATAATTGACTAAGTGTTAATACAGGTAATTCTACAAACAAGACATCCGGTTTTTGGGTCCGCATTGGTCCATTGTATAAGATCTTGCTCTGCGCTTCTAATATAATTTTGTTGGATGATAGAGAGAGACCCAATTCTAGAATTTCATATTCTTATGGCTCCTGGTTTTGAAGTTATGAGTGATAGTATATTGGTCTGGGAGTAACAAGTGTTTTCTAGTTCAGTGCATATATTTTGGTGAATCCAGACTTCTCCATGGATTGGAATCTAGAATTGCAGCTTTGTGGAAATGATGACAGGTTTCAATAGTGTTTATATTCCAAATGGCATAGAATTTAGAGGTTCACGTATCTGAATGTGGGTGTACAATTGGAAAATTTTGTTATTAGGTCACTATCAATGCTGACCTAATGAGCTTTGTGTATTGTGGAATTTGAATATGTATTGATCCATTATGTGGGTGCTATTTTGTGTCCATTCTGACATATTTCGAATTGTTATGAGTTTTGAATCTTGGCACAGAGCGTGTATGTGTGAATATTGAGCTGACAAGTTATATACATCCAATTAGGATGACCTAATTGATGTCGTAGGTATTTATGGATGAAGCAGATATATATTAAGATCTTTTTTCAGTGTTTTGAATGTTGCAAGATGTGATAAGAGTTTGTGGATGTGAATTGTGCGAGTATAAGGAAAATGTAGAGTAGAGCAGAATGTTAATTTACATTAGTATGAAGTGTGTAAATTTTGTATTCTGAGCTGCAAAGGATCTATAATTCATGCATATGCTAGATGCAATTATAATAGTTCAAAAATTGGCTATGTGCCACAATCTCTTCTATCTTTTCTTCTTTCAGTGGCTAGTGAGTCCACTTGGATAGTGAGTCCACCTACAATGAGCACTTATATAATATACTATAATTAGTTATAATATATTGTGAGATAATCCTCACCATGTTTTTTCCCATTTTGGGTTTTTCATGTAAAAATTTCGTGTTCATGTGTTATGTGATGTTGTTGGTTGTTTTCATGCTTTCATTCATTACAGTAAATTAAATATGTTGTGAGGATTTATTTTTTAGATGCTTAAGTGGTTTAGAGGAATACTGATTCACCCCCCCCTTAGTATTCCAGATGTTCAATAATTATATGATGGATTTTGTTGGGTCCCAAAACCATACTCTAAGTCCTTGAACCTTTTTTACTTTAAGGCCAAGATTGCCATCATGAAAGTAAAACCTACTAATCCATAAACCATGGAGGGTTGAAGGTAAAATATATGAGAGCGAGTTTTCTCTCTTACTCTTTGAGATCATCTTGGACTCATAAGGGTTTTCCTAGAGGTATACCTTAACATATATTTGTATTAATAGAATGAGCAACTAAAATGACAAAAGTCAAACCTAATTGTATACTTCACCCCAAAAGTTGTCACAAGGTTAAATAAAACTGGTTGCAATAACCTCTATATAGCTAATTAACATGTACAATAATGACCCACATGAGATGAGTTCATTCAAGATTTACTTACAATGTGTCCTTGGTTATAATATGGGACCATCAAAGCACATAACTAATCCTACTCCTAAACTACTAGAATGGAGGGACTAAAGTGATGGGTTATTAGACCTTCACCAATATGGACCAACATGTACTCAATTAGGCAATGAAGTCTAGAACAAAAAATAGGAAAGAGATGCAAAAAGAAAAAACATCAATAGAACTAGATCCTCATTATCATGAAAATTAAAGATTACATCCATGCGATGGGCATACTTAATGATCCATAAACACAACTAAAATGACTCACATAGAATAAAGAGTGATTATTACAAACCCTTTGTAATAAATTAGGTGTTTTCACACACCATAAAACCATAATTATATTCATTTTAGAAAATGTAGCAAGAGAAAAAATATAACTCTAATTACATATTTTCTTGAATCACTACAAAAAATATGGAGACATACCATCTCCTAGAAATGTGTATTAAAACCCTTCCTCATTGTGAATGGGGATAAATAGGAAGATCAATCAAGAGGGAAAGCAACACAAGGTTTAGATCAAATCACAAACCAAAACTCAATTGATCAAATTAAACCCATTACCAATGGAGTGGCAAGCTAAAATCAAATAAAATAAACAAGAAACAAGAGAATTCAACAAACTAAACCCTACTTTTACCTCACCCAGGAATAGAAGTCCTTACTCCATTATTGAAATATTCCTTGATATGTTGGATTGCTCAAGCTTAGAATAAACCCAATTGTGCAAGCTTGAAATATTGATGGCTATGGAGGATTGATTGTTTTGAATCTCAACTGGAGAGGATTACCAATTAGATCAAAACTTTGAGGAAGAATCAATAATGAAGGATTAATGCTTGTTTTATAAATTTTAGGATATATAATAGATGATCAAGATTGAATTTTTAGATCAATGGTGGAGAGTGGTTGAAGAGGGGAGAGGCCATGCATGAAGAGGAAAGGTTCAACTAACTGAAGCTCTTCCCTAAAATTGAGGAAGATATTTTGAAATATTTTAGAGGGAAGATATTTTCAAATTTGAATTTTGGAATATTTCATTTGGAGAGAATGTGCAACCAATTCATTTAATTATGAAAGAAAATTAGCTAATAAATAACTAGGAAATTATTTAATTATGAGAGATAAGAAGAAATAATGATTTTTAATTAAATAATTAAAAATTGTTCAATTAAATAGAGGAAAATAGTCAGTTTAATCAAATAATTGGAAATTATTTAATTAAAAGTGATGAAATAGGGAATAATGAGTGAAATTATGAAAAACAAAAAATTAGGGGAATGTGTGATGCATTAAACAATTTTAGGTGTCTACATTTTGTCCCTTTTTGAGACAATGTACTTGTTGCTTTGTTTCAAAGACATACTATTATGTTTGAAAAATTTAGGTAATAATGATGATGCCCCACTATGCCCCAGTGGATGAAGAAATCATGGGAGGACAGTAGGCTTCCCCCTCGAGAGGTAGGCCAAAAAATATAATTTTTGGGTTGGGCTCATGAAAGGAAGACAAGATAGGTTTGGGTTGATGAGGAAACTGATCAAGGAGTTTGGGGAAGAGGAAAATGGGATGCGGGGGTGGGATGGGTGAAATCTAAGGTTTAGGGGTCTATATATAGGGCCTTGGGGGTCATTTTCACTTCATTTGCACACTCCTATTTGATAGATTTTAGAGCTCTAAGAGAGATTATTGAGAGAAGCTACTACAAATATGGTCGTCATTCCATGAGCTACACACTGATAGATCAAGTATCAATTCCAATGGCTTGTCAGAGCAACTCCATTGGTATGCACCTAACCCTTTCGTGTTTAAGCATAGTTCTAGGTGCAATAAATGCTAGGTCTAGGGAGTCAACCAAATACGTCAATCTAAGATCAATGCTTTTGAAAGCTGACGTGACACATTTGAAATGTGAAGTGATGCTTTTGATGGTGTTGCAATGTGTTTGACGTGTCATTTTTATTTTGAAAATGAGTTTGCTTTGACTGTTGTTGTGAGACACATTTAAAAAATAACTCACTATTAGTTCGATAAAGTGACACTTTTGAAAAAGAGCTCGCTATTGACTAGGATAAAGTAATGCTTTTTAAAAAAGGTCACTATTGATTGAGAGGTCTACAAAATCAGGTTTTTTTCAAGTTTTCAACAGTTTGACATTGTGGGAATTATTATTTTAGGTTGTCTTAGATCCTATCTTGTTGCAGGAGCGTCAACCCCAAGTTTTAGATCAGATAGATCATTTGAGCGAGATGGATGTTGAGTTCCTAAGAGACATAGAGTTATATCACATTGCCTTCATGCCCAACATTCCAGCTCACATATCATTCATGACTACCCTTGTGAAGAGATAGCACAATGAGATGCCTTCATTCAGTCTTTTGATTGGAGAGGCCACCATTACACTTAAGGATGTGTGGAGGATACTGAGGATTCTGATTGAGGGAGTATAGGTTATTTATGACACCAACCATGGTACAGAGGCTCTAGAGTGATTCATTAATGATGAGGAGATGGAGATTGATTATGGGTAGATAGATCTTAGACTGTATATTGGAGTTATTGACTATGCTATCTTGGTGATCAAAGGACTGATTTTGGGTGTGATTGTCCCTGATCTCTAGGGGATTTTTTGTTGGATGGGGCTATGTACTCAAGATGATGATGCCTGATTCCATTGTATATGCATGGGTACCTTGTATATTAGCTCACTTATATCATGATGTGCACTAGGTGGTGTATAGGTCAACAACTAGGGTCACTACTACATATTTGGGAGTCAAAGCACATCGTTGTTACTTGAACATTTAGATATGTTGCTTAGGTCGCAAGAGACCCTTATGTGATACATTTTTGACATAGAGGAGGCTAAGGGACTTGATTACTAGCACTAATGCATTGATGAGGCAAATGAGTTTACTTGGAGGACATGGCTATAGTATGAGGCCTAAAACAATGACCATGTACATCTCCCATACCGCAGGAAGAGTTGATGGTTTATTGGTCAAACACCACATATTTTGGAGAGGTACCTATCTAATAGGGTCAACAAGAAATTTGGAGAGGCATAAGATGTACCTATTGTAGATTATCTTGCTTTGTTTGCTTGTACTTAGTGAGAGATTATAATGGGCTTGGGCTACATGTGTCGAGGATGTAGGAAATTTCGCTAAGTATGATGCCTGGTGAGCCATACAAAGGCCACTTAGATTCACCCATCTCAATGGTGAGGTGGTGGGGAGATGGAGGAGGAGAGAGGTAGAGCTAGGTAGAACTCACCAACAGTAGCAAAGGGTAGAGGTAGTTGTAGGAGAAAGTGGAGGAGGCCTCAATTAAGGACACCAATAGGTGGTAGTGTTGGTTGTGGCATCTAGAGGAGATGGGTAGAGAGGAGATAATAGGTCAAGAGGAGGTGATTTAGATGACATCATACTTCTAGTGGAATTTTCAAAGTTGGATTATGCTCACCAAGAGAGGGATGGCTACATATTTGAGAGAGATAGCCTCACTATACAAGTAGCCCAGAGGATGGTAGAGAGGGATATGGAGATAGCCCACCACCAATAGGTGGAGGTTTAGGTGGTATAGCTGACTATAGAGAGGGATGCATAGTGGACACAATGATAAAGACTAGAGGCTATAGAATAGGGTGTTGTGGTCTTGCTGAAGTAGCATATGAGGGAGGTGAGGATACTCACCCAAGAGGCTACCTACTACAAGAATTTGTATGAGGTTTCGGTGTTGGCTGGGAGGAGAGCTCCCAAATTCTTAGCTAAGAGTGTTGTAGGGACAACAGTTAGATTAGATGGAGGGTCAGTGGGATGGCCACCTCAACCACTTTAGTCACAACAACCATAACAACCTAGATAATCAGGAGGACAGGGATCCAATTGGAGGTTAGTAGGTGATTTTTCCCCATCCATCTTCTCCTAGTCAAGAGGAGAGGGGTAGATATATGTAGTTGATGCCTTTGTACATATATTAAATGTAGACACATTATTTTGATGATGTATATATTGATGGCTCTTGATAGCCTATTTGTATCATGACATACTTTTTGATGATATATATTGATATGAGATTAGACTTTGATGAGACTATGTTATGATGTCATGTTATGGATGTTATTATGATTCTATGATATATGCATGTGATGGATCTAATGATTTAAATTTGATTTTATGATGTATGCTGAATGAATTATGATTATGATATTTATGATCCTTTTTTTATATTTTTAATGATGCATATATATGATGACTATGCAAGATGTATGATGTTATGTTTGATGCTATCGATTTGTGGATGCAGGATGTGATGTTATGATAGTACTAATGATTTGTGGATGCAAGATGCAATGGATATTTTTGTTTATTTCATGATACATGGATATAATAGTTAGTATGATGAGAAGGATAGAATAAATGATAGATGATTAGATAGATAGATATAACAATAGACGACGTTTATCAAATATAAAGAAAACTATAATTATTGGTATGCTTTGAGATTTTATTGGAAATGGGATGAGATAGGTGTTTTTTCTTTTGATTTAGTCTATGCTAAAGAATGTAGATCAATCCTTATTTTGATATAGCAAGTAGACACTATGCACCAAGGTATGAATAATCAGGGCGACATCATATATATTGCATGGACTTTGACTCTACAAATAAATAGGAGTACCCTTGTTCATACTTGACATACAAAAACCTTGTTTGATCATGTGAGAGAATGAATATTTAAAGAAAGTTAGGCCTTATGCAAAAAGGTATAAACAAATTGATATACAAAGGTTGTTGTATTGCCTAAAACTATCCCTACACACAAGACAAGTATTCTCTATGGTCATATTAGTACAAAAACATCTGACAAACATAGAAAATGAAAGAAATGATTATACTCCATTATGTACCCCTCTAGACACACCAAGATATGGAAGATCAAGGTGGCTTCAAGTAAGCGATGGAATGAGACAAAAGATAAATCAAAAGAAAAGACTGTTTGACAGAATATATAAGAGCCATTATATCTCTTTCCAGAAAGGTTGTTGTTATCTAGTGATATTACATATTACAGGAATGATATATTTGTTAAGACAATAATGTTGGATGTTGATGTTGATTTATGTTAGGAATTTTAATCTTGGCTTAGGTGAAGATTATTTATTAATTTATATTATTTAAATATTTTTAGGAATATTCCAAAAGAATCCCTACAAGTATTTTGTCCTATTTGAATATTCTCACACATGTGTTTGAACGACTCATTTTATAATTCCTTTTTGGAAGAATATTAAGGCTTAGGTGTAGCCTCCTCCTTATGAGGATTTTGACACCTTGCACACACATATGATGAAATATGGAATGCATAGACATGAGAATTACTTATGCAACTCCTTCTACACCTCTATCTATTTGAGGTGCTTCTCTCATTCTTCATATGAAACATTCTATACTTGAGCTCTCTCTCTCTCTCATTCTTTCATTATAATCTTTTTTAAGTTTTATGCTATCTTCATAATATAAAGGGTTTTTTCTTTGCTTTCCCCCCTTACAAACCTTGTGTCTCCCCTTGGATTTTGGTGTGATTGCTCATAATTCACATCTTGATGGTAATATTTTTCTTTAAACAATTGCTCTTTGATTAGTACTTTATGTTTATCTTATTTATTTCATTTATTCTTCTTTTCATGGTATTAGAGTAGGTGTTACTAATCCTTTGTTGAGATATATCGTTGAAGGTTTACCATCATTTTGGAGCACTCACCTTGAAGGAACTCTTGAGAGAAGAAGAGAAGAGCTAGGCTAAAGCTTAAAATTCATTTTTTTAATATATATTTTCCTAACCTTGTTGGTTTTATTATGCAGGAAATTTTTTTTTTTTAAATAATTATAATACAATTTTTTCTTGACTAATATGTATATCAGATTTATAACCCATTTAAAGTTTTAAAAAAAATCCTCATAAATTTGTAATAAATTACATTTTTTTCATATAGCTTTTTTTAAAAGAATTTCTATACATTACAATACCCATTAACATTTTACAAATTTTTTAAAAACTAAATTTTAATGTATATTCTATACTTTAAAAAAAGAAAATCACAGTTTGTATAAAGATTTAAAAAAAAATCAATTTTTTTATTTCATTCATCTAAAAAAAAATCATAAATTTGTTTTTCTTTTATATATTGAATCTAATTTTTACAGAAACATTTCCATTCAAAAAAATTTCATGGTCATGGCACCCCATTCTAGGAGAGGTGATGAGAAGAATTCTTTCTAATCCCACTAGCAAGTCTAAGTAGAAGAGTTTCTTCACCAGCACCTCCACATCCCTTTTCACCATTCGAATGTTTAACACAACATCCAAAATATATCCAAAATCCTCGGCCTTTCCACAACAGTATGTGTGGAAAGGTTCCTTCCCAACCGCCCACTGGTAAAAAATATATTATTATTATTGTTTTATTTAAAATAAAATTGAAAGGAGGTTATTATTAAAGTTTTTTTTTTCTTTTTTCTATAATTATTTTATTTTGGCGACTATTTTTAATATTTTTTTAATAAAAGGAGACTATTTCATAGAATTTCTATTTTCTTTTCTTTTCTGAATCTTGCAAATTTAAATAAAGGGGTGTATTTTTTTCTCTTCTATAGTTGTAAAAATATTTCTTTTTTAATCATGTCAACTTTAATTCTTGAAATTAAATTAGATAGCTATAACTATATTTCTTGGAAAACAAACATTTCATTTTTTATTTATATTTAAACATCTCTTACATGTTGCAATGAATCTAAAGTTAGAGATGGATCTATTCACATCCAAGGAGGTTCAAAAAGAATGGAAGTTTGAGAATGAGGAAGCTCTTGGCTTCATAGGTATTTCTATGTCTCCCAAAATTTATGTTCATATTGGGAACTATGTGAAAGCCTATGAAGCATGGGAAATTCTCGAAACTGTCTATGATAGTTCAAATGAGTCAAGGAAAATACAACTTCAAGATCAACTTGAAGATTATAGGTATATTGATTTCAAAACTATGGATGTTTTTTTATTAAAATTTGATGCTTTAAACAGTCAATTGCAAAGTTTAGGTGTAAAGCTTGAAGATATTAGACTAATTCATCTTATTCTTAAAAAAATGTCTTCCTAGACAATTTCAACAATTTATTACAAATATACATGCTCAATTAGCTATTCCTTCATTAGCTAGTCAACTTATGATATTTTTATAAATTTATTAAGGAAACAAGAAGAAAAGTTGATTCAATTTGGTAATCTTAAAAATAGTGAGCATGCTTTTATGTCTAAAAATCATAAGAAATTTTTTAAGCCTCATAATAAACAATATAATAATCCTAAATATTATCATAATAATGCTAATGACCCTAGGAAGAATACTTATTCTAAGAGGCCTAATTGTACTTATTATGATAAAGATGGTCATCGGTTCAACACTTGTTTTAAGAAACAAAATGATAAGAATCCTATGAGGCAAAATAATCAACAAAATAAACCTCATAATCATAAGTTTAATAAAAATGCAAGTCAATATAGAAGAGCTTGTACTTGTAGTTATAATTCTTCAACACCTCTTGAATGGGTTATTGATTCAGGTGCTTCTCAACATTTTACTTCTCGTAAATAAGTATTTGAATCTATGCAACCCGACATGTCTATTGTTCCTCTTCAACTTGGTAATAAACATAGTTGTAAAGTAGAAGCAATTGGAGATGTAAATGTTTCTAATGGTAAATTACATGATGTTTTGTATGTTCCAGAATTTAAGAATTTTTTTCTTTCACTTGCTAAGCTTTGTCAAGATTACAAAATATAATTTTACAAAGATATATGCTATGTGATTGATCCTACAAAATCATAAAGTCATTGGTAATGCTAAATTAGATAATGACAATTTGATCAAATTTTATGAGTTTTCTCAATATAGATGTTCTTTAATATCTACTAGATTGATTTCAATGTTTGGCATGAAAGACTTGGTCATATCAATGATAAAAATATTGCCTTGATGCAAAAACTTAATATGGTAGAAGGATTTCCTAGTATTGTTCTATCTAAAATTGTATGCACACGATGCATGAGTGGTAAGATGCATAGGGAGCACTTTCCACAAGGTCAAGCATGAAGTACATATTATAAGTTGTACCTAGTCCATAGTGACATTTTCGGATCCATGGAGAATAACTCCATCCATTGATCAAGGTATACACTTACTTTTGTTGATGATTATTCTAGAAGAACTTGGATGTATTTTCTTCAAAGGATCAAGTTATTGATATTTTTTTTTGAATTTCATAAATTTGTTGAAAAATAATTTGGTTTTAAAATTAAAATTTTAGAGCTGATAATGGTAAATAATATGTGAATAATGCTTTCAATGGTTATTTAAATTCATTTTGTATTAAACACGAGCTAACTATTCCCTATACCCCTCAGCAAAATGGTATAGCAAAAAGGAAGCATAGAACTATTGTTGAAATGACTAGATGTGTGTTACATGCCAAAAATATGTCTTATAGATTTTGGGTTGAAGCTATGTTCCATGCTAGTTATATTATTAATAGGACTCCTAAAAAATATTTAATGGATATAACTCCTAAAGAGGCTTGGTCTAGTAGGAAACCTAATCTTAAGAATTTAAGAATGTTTGGCTCAATTGCTTATGTTCATAAACCTAAAGAAAAAAGGAAAAAAAAAAGATTCTAAATCTTTTTATCATATTTTTGTTTGGTATGATGAACATTCTAAATCTTATAGAGTTTATAATACTATTACTAACAAAGTAAAATTTTCTAGAGATGTTTGTATTGCTGAAAATGGTGTTCATGATTGTTCTAAAGTGAATAACAATCAATCTTCTCAAAATAAAATTGTTATTGAGGATAATCCTCCTTCTCTAAACCCTTTGAATGCATCTCTTAGTCAAAGTGATATAAAATATGAAAATTTTGAACCTTCTCATCATGAATCTTCTTCAAGTGATGATACTCCTACATCTAAAAGAAAACCTAAATGGTTTAAAAATTTATGCAAGAAAGTGAGGATATTTTAGCTAGAATGAACCAATCTAAGGCTAGCAAGGTAAACTATTGCAATTATGATTTAATTTCTAAGGTTATGGATACAAATGATCCTCAAACTTATGAACAAGATAAAGGGAAAAGGCTATGCAAGAAGAATATACCACAATAATTGCAAATCAAACTTGGGATTTAGTTCCTTTATCTCAATGCAAGAAACTTGTTTAATGTAAATGGTTGTATAAAACTAAGTTCAATGAAAATTATGAAGTTAGTAGATTTAAAGCTAGATTAGTTGCTAGAGGCTTCTACCAAGTGGAAGGCCTAGATTATAATGAAACTTTTGCTTCAGTAGCTAAAATTCCAACTATTAAATTAGTTCTTGCTTTAACTTCTCATTGCATTGGTCCATTCATCAAATGAATGTTAAAAATGCATCCTTAAATGGTGATTTACATGAAGAAATTTATGTCTCAAACCTTTAGGTTTTATTAAGGAAGGTAATGACATCTTGTTTGAAAATTAAAGAAGTAAATTTATGGTTTAAAGAAATCTTGTAGAGAATGGTATTCTAAAATTAATGCTTTCTTTCAATATCAAGGGTTCATTAGAAGTAAAAATGATCCAAATTTACATATTAAACATAGCGAAAATGATATTGTGATCATTATTTTATATGTTGATGATTTGATTATCACTTCTAGTTCTAAAAAATTGATTAGTGATATTAAGTCTCAACTCAATAATTAATTTCAAATGACTGATCTAGGCTTATTACTTTATTTTTTGGGTATGCAAATTTGGAAAACACCTAAAGGTTTTTTTCTTTCTCAACATAAATATGCTCAAGATCTCTTAGATAAAAAAAAATTTAATTGTTTTTTGCGTTTCTACTCCTTGTGAATAAGGAACTAAATTAATGGTTGACATGGAAACTCCTTTTGTTGATCCCACTTTATATAGACAATTAGTAGGAAGTTTAATTTACTTAACTCTTACTAGACCTGATATTTCTTATAGTGTTGGTTTAGTTTCTAGATATATATCTAAACCACAAAAAACTCAATTTAAAGTTGTAAAAATAATTTTAAAATATGTTAAAGGTACTCTTAATCTTGTTCTTTTATGATACAAATTATGAATTTTATTTACAAGATTATACTGATTTAGATTTAGGAGGTGATCCCAATGTTGGGAGATCCACTTGTGGTTATTGTTTCTTTGTTGGATTAGGTGCAATCTCACATAATAGTAAGAAGCAACAATCTACTTCTCTTTGATCTATAAAAGTTGAATATAAAGGTTGTACCAATGTATCCAAAGAAGTGATATGGTTAAGAAGATTACTTGAAGACTTGGGTCTACCTCAAAAGGATCCTACACCCTTATAGTGTGACAATCAAAGTGTCATTTATTTGGAAAAGAATCAATTTTTTCCTTTGAGGACCAATCCCCTCTTAATAAAGAAAATTTTCTCCATCATTGTTGAAAGGGTGAAAATTGTATGATTTCTATGATTTGGGAGAAAGAAACCCACAATCTTCCTCACTCTCATTCAAGGACAAACACTAGAGATCTCAACCTCAAGTATGCAAAAGAGAAAGAGATATGACTATGGGGCTATCCTAGGGGCTTATTGTAAACTAATGAGGGGTTCACCACCAAGCTAGGGCTTGGAAAAATGTATGAAATGCAAGATCTAATGACTGAACTCAATGATGCATAAAACTTCACTAAATTAACTAATAAATGCAAATAAATCAAAACAACAAACTGGAAAAGTACAAAGAAGCACTTGGAAATCTGAGAGAGCTTGAATTGAGGTTTGAAATGTTGAATAACCTAAAATTTAGGCCTACTGAGAATAATACGACAATATGGGTGTATCAGTCCCAGATCTAGGTTTCTTTGTAGGAACCGGTTTCTGGAAAAAGGGTATTCGAAACTGCAAAAATCTGAAAAATTACCTAAGTTGGTACTCATACACTAGGACTGGTGTATGAGTCTAGTTAGGGTTTTCTCGAACTTCAAGATCTGAATATGGTCTTCAATGTTTTCTCTTTCTGTTCTACTTTGTTTCTGGATTTGAAACCTTGATTTCAAATTTGTAGATGACCTTTTAGTGAAGATTGCAATCTTGCAAATGAGGAGACAATTCCAAAAAAATTCTCCAAGCTTGTAACATAATATTCAATGATCCTCCATGATTCAAGACACCTATATCCATAATCACACATGTAAAGAGGAGAAAAACTTGTTGATTGTTAGTGAATAGGGGTTTTCCTTGGTCAAACCCCGTTTAGTTAATTAAACCAAATGATGAAACAAGGACATGAACAATGATATCTTGAATGATGCCTTATAAATGATGTCTTGTAAGTTTGCACCTCAACATGAAATGGCGATGAAGGATTTAGATCTTGATCTTGATAATAGTTGTAGAATAATGCTTGATCTTGAATCTTAAATGCTACATCAAAACACTAGCTCAATAGCATGTTTGATGCTTGATAACCTTAACATGATAATGGATCTTGGATTGCTGCAATAATTGATGAAGAATTATTCCATTGAATGCTTTAAGATTGACCTTGAATGCTCTCTTGAAGATCTTGTGAAGTTTTGGAATGATTAACCTTTGAGTGATTGACTTGGTATCATGAATGCATATATGAAATAATGAATTGAGACCTCATTTATATAGGCAATCCATCTAAATGACCGTTTATTAGATCCCGAAGGCCGACATGGAAGAAATTTGAATTTAAAACCTTGATTTCTTGCTCAAAACTCAAAAAAGGAGCCAAATGGGACTCATACACCACCTGTGGTTTATGGGTCCCACCTAGTGGGACTCATACTCCCAAGGTGGCGTATGGGTCCCCAGGGCCTTTTTGGAGAGAGAAAGTGTCGGGGTGATGAAAAATTAAGTTTATTTGATGTCTATGTCGAGTTTTTGGTTAAAATATGCCTTGGGATGCATAACATAGGGTCTTAGGGGCCTATATTAAGGTCATAAATGAAAGGGGGCCCAAAATCCAATGTGAAAATATAGATAAATATACTTTACAACATTAAATTAAGGAAAAATTGGGTTTATTTAGCTTAGAAGGGCCCAAAATCCCATGTGAATGTGTACAACAGATTACAACATTAGATTAGGTCTATTTAGTTTACAAGCCTCCTAAATTTAATGTGAAGGTGTGAATAAATACACTTTAGAACATCAAATTAGGGAAAACTTAGGTTTATTCAGCTTAAATAGGCCCAAAACCTAATGTGGATGTGTAAGACTCATCACAACACTAGATCAAGGTGATATTAAGTCCAATTTATCATTAATTATTCCCAAAGTAAGTGTGAAAATGTACACGATGAAATTTTTTGACACTAAATTTAGCCCCCACTTTAATGAGAGTATGAACTTGCTTCAAACTCACACTAAAGTAGACATTCAAGAGGGGTCCAATCGTACCAATGCAGGTGGTCTAGGATAATAGAGATCAAGGAGGTGGTAAAGCCCCTAGAATCCAAGATCCTACGTCAAGCCGACATAAGTACAAAAAGGACATGAACAAAGGTGTATAATATGCATCATCAAGATATGCAAACATGTAATGTCAATAACTAAAAGAAAGAAAAACAAAAATAAGAAAAAATAAAAATGAGGTGGGTCAAGCTTCAACCGTTTGTCCAACACTACGTGGATCAGATCTAAGCTATCTATCCTAAAATGCACACTCACTTTGAGGCAACAAAACTTCAAGCTATCCGCTAGGTGAGTAATCCAAGAGAGTGAGACACATACACACGCGGTTGGTATGTGCTCACAACATACATGATTGGCTAAGGGAAAGTCACCCCTCGAATCATCTTCCCATCAAACCATACCAAATTTATACCTATTGATAACTTTGATAAGGTTCCACACAACAATGAACTTCAAGCTTCATGAGGTGAGCAAAGCTTTGTATGTTTGATACTCATAAACAAACAAGATGGCACTATAGGTAAGCAAAGTGTATTATGTAAGGTGGCCATATAAATGATATTGTAAATGAAAAATAGTGTAAGGTACATTCAGATTTTTCTTAGTTCATGTAAGGTCTCTTCTTAAGGATTATTGTGCCTAATATCTCCAAGAGAGGACAAGTCAAAGAAATATCATGCTCTCGGAGGAAATCAAAACCAATGATACCACCAAGAAAAGGACGCATCACAAGAATAAAGAAAACCACATAGTGAAACATGAGTGTCAATGTATGCCCCCACTTTAAAGCGGTTGCTAACAACATTGTTGTGAGAAATTTCTTTAAAGTAGAAGAAGACACAAGCAACTATTCAAAAATCCCTATGCTAAGTCATATGTTTCCGAATTGAACTACATCATGAATGAGTATGTCACATGTGAGTCAACTTAAGGCATGTCGTCCACATACCAAGCTTTCTCTTATATATACATGAAAGGTGATCAACTAGCTGAAAGAGACAACGACAAGTGGCATATGAGGACAAAGTTACCTAACACCTTGTCCCCACTTAGTGCAGGACAAGGATGAGCCGAAAAGGATGAAATTAAGTATCAATTAGAGGAAATAGGTGCTTCAACACAAGGAAGAGCTTTACATTCATTAGTAGAATAACCATGAACTCTATTATATGCACAAAATGAATGTTTGTAGTAGAATTTCTTTCGTGTTCTTGGAGGGAGAGATATTAGATGATCTTGGAGAAGTCTTGTCAATATAATCTCTTGATCAAAAGTAGAAGAAGTTCCTTGATTTTGTGACAAAGATATCTCTTTCTTAGTACAAGATGTCATACTTACACAAGACTCTTTATATTGCGAGACTTTTTTCTCTCCTTTATAGGAGGGTGTAAACTCTAACGAATTAAAATCATTAGTGTTTTGTGTGATGAAATCAACATTGAGCAAGGATTTCCTTGTTTCTTTCATTTCTTTCAAAGGATGATAATCAAGACCACTAGTGTCTATCAATTCAGGATGCACTATTGTTAAAGTCGGCTTAGAAGAATCTTTTGTAAGAGTGTTGACATTGGGTGAAGGCTTGTTTGTTTCTTTCAAGGGACAATAACCAAGACCACTAGTCTTTTTCTTACGTTTGAGGCTCTATAGGGATACAAATACCTTGTTCTCTAGCACCACATCCTTTTCCACTATATCCTAGTTATTTTATAAGTTCATAACCTCTTTTGTAAAGCTTTTTCATTTCTTTAGGATTCAAATGTTGTTGATAGTTAGTTTCGTCAAAGTTTTTTGTATATTTTTCCTTTTCTTCTAAAGTGGTTGAGATGGATGCTTTCGAAGGGTCTTCTGAATTTTTTGTTGACATTACTGCTTTTTCTTTTCCCTTGTCTAAATTTTTTTTTATGATCTTGTATTCTCCCATGAATGTTGGTTCAAAGTCTAAGGAACCCCAATCATCTTCTAATAGCTTTGTGACTTCCTCAATATTTTTTTATTTTTCTTTCTGTTGCATGAGTTCCACTTGTGTAGTTGGTGTTAATGTTGCCAAAGGATTTTCCTTATATTTGTCAATGTTCAAGCAACTGTTTGGTTCAAGTTCAGATTTGATTGCATATACTTTATTTTTATAGACATATTTCATGATACGAAGAAGGGTAAAGGGAACCGCATGCATCTCATGAATCGATGGTCTTCCTAAAAAGAGTTTGTATGAAAGATCACGAGGCATAACATGAATCAGGGTTTGTAATGTGGCCTTTCCAACTATAATAGGTAATGTAATCACTCCAAGCGGTTGTTTTCCTATGTTGTCAAACCCCCAAATAGAAAAAGAATCAGGTTGAATGTTTTATTTGTCCACTCTAAGTTTATCCAAAAGGGTTACACTACACATGTTAAGGGCGGAGCCATTATCAACAAGGTTTCTTTTTATTCCCAACCTATTATGGATAGCTATTATCTTGAATACATTATTTTTTATTTCTCATTTACAAAGGAGGTAGCTCAAGGTGATGAAAAGTAATGTCTAAATTATTCAAAGTTATAGCTTGAACTTGGGCTACTACATCATTTGATTGCCTATTAGGAACTTGTTGTAAAGAATTTTGAATCATGTTATAACAAGGGGAGGCTTGAACAAGGTCCCATAAGGATATCTTAGCCAGAGTATTTTTTAGTTGTTCAACAAGATCATACTCCTTCCCATTTTGTGAAGGAAAATGGGGAGGACCAAGTAAGATAGGATTAGACAATGGGAGGGATGATGGAATTGTTTGTCTTGGTTGCAGATTGTTCCTAGTGTTATATGTATGAGCAACGGTATTATGACTCAACTGCTGCAAAACATTATTCTTAAGTGGGTAAAGGATAAGTTCAGGTTGGTTTTGAGTTTGAGGTTTGTGTGAAGGTGGGTAAAGGATGAGTTGAGGTTGAACAATATTAACTTCCCTTAGTGAAGGAGAGTCTAATGTTACTTCATCATCTTCATCTAAGGGCACTAAATCATTATTGTCAATGTTATCCTTTTCTTGCACCATGATATTTTCCCTAGGATGAGAGTTTTTAGGAGAACTACAAACTAGATGTTCATGACATTCATAGGCTGGTTATTCTAAAATGACTTCATTGCAAGTAAGGGATTTATCAATGGATTGATTGTCTTGTTTGTTAATGATGGGATTTTATTGTTCCATAATGTTTTCCCTAGGGGAAGAGAGACAACTAAGATTTTCATGACTTTCATCGATTGTATTCTCTAACATCAAAGTATCTTCTTTAGCAATAATATAGATACTAGGAGAAGGAAAAATGTGACCATCATGATTTTTCATGATTTCATTCTCTTGTGCCATACTATATACCCTAGTAGGAGATACTGTAAAATGTTCATCACATTCCTTGGTTAGATTTTGTAAAATAGCTTCATCACAAGTAGGGGAGGCATGAAGAGAAGGACAACTATGATTTTCATGTTTACCAAATAGATCTTTCCAAATGGTAGGAGAATTAGGGAAGGGAGAAACATGAATCTCAATAAGTTTATCTTCTAACACCAAACTATCTTATTCGCATTGAGGTGGGATATTAGGAGAATGAAAAATTTGATTGTCATGGTTACCTATAATTTCATCCTCTTTCACTAAAACATTCTCATAAGCAAGGGATGAATGAAAACTAGGTAAGGTGATGTTTATAAATGTGTCTATAATCTCATCTTCTTGTTTTCTAATATCTTCCAAAGGGGGGGAGGAGAGGGATAATTAAGACTCTCAATGCTTGTATATTCTTTCACCAAGATACCTTCGTCACTAATAGGAGAGGTATCAGGATAAGAACAAGTATGATTGTTATGATTGGATGTGCCTGAATCCTCTTGTGTTATGAAATTCTTACAAATTTGATAGATGCTAGGAGGGTATCCCACATGCTTATCAAAGGTTTTACTTTGCTTTCCTAGATTATGCCCATGAGTAGGAAAATAGATTCATACAAGCCATTTGATATTCTAGAAACACTAAATGCTTGAAAAAAAATGTGCTAACATCAGAAAGTAATCTATCTAAATTATGAAATTTTTCTGAAATGTAAACAAATGTCCTATAGATCTGAAAATTTTAATACTGAAATAATTTTTGAAATGCTTTAAAAATGACTTCACTACATGGATGATTTGACCTAGATACATAAAACCAATGTTCCTGAAACTTTCCAAACTTATCCTATATGTTACCAAAAAGCTTAGGAAGCACATAAATGAGGTTTTTAATATTGTAAAAGGCAATTTAAAATCTAGATTGGGACTAATTCACCCAGAGGGGTGTATGAGTCCGAATTAGGGATTTTTTTACAATTTTTAGGAAATTTTAAGTATTTTTTATGCTTTTTATGTTGTATTATCTATAACCTAAGTGCAAATGCAGATTTTATATGTGTTTCAATGATTTGAGATTCAAAAATGCAAGCTATATGCACTTTTGCTAATGTAAAGTTAGAAACACTAGAATGCCAATTAACTAATGCAAACCCTAATGCAATGTTAATGCAAGCAAGATCTAGGATGATGATGCACTCCAAATCAAAATTATGATGTTCTAAATGTATGTTCACCAAAATGAAAAGGGGAAAATTTTATGATTTCTATGCTTGGGAGATAGAAACTCACAATCTTCCTCACTGTCATTCAAGGACAAACCCTAGAGATCTCAACCTCAAGTATGCAAAAGAGAAAGAGATCTAACTATATAGGGTTATCCTAGGGGTTGATTGTAAACTAGTGAGGGGTTCACCACCAAGCTAGGGCTTGGAAAAATGTATGAAATGCAAGATCTAATGATTGAACTCAATGATGCATAAAAATTCACTAAATGAACTAATAAATGCAAATAAATCATAATTAAAAATTGGAAAAGTACAGAGAAGTACCTGAAAATTCGAGAGAGCTTGAATGGAGGTCTAAAATGCTGAATAACTTGAAATTTAGGCCTACTAGGACTCATACGCCAATTTGGGCGTATCAGTCCCAGATCTGGGTTTCTATGCAGGAACTGGTTTTTGGAAAAAAGGTATCCAAAATTGCAAAAATTTGAAAAATGACCTAAAATGGGACTCATACGCCAGGACTAGCGTATGAGTCCAATTAGAGTTTTTTGGAACTTTAAGATTTGAATTTGGTCTTCAATGTATACTCTTTTTGTTCTACTTTATTTTCTGATCTAAAACCTTGATTTCGGATCTGTAGATGACCTTTTAGTGAAGATTACAACCTTGAAAATGAGGAAACAATTCCAACAAATTTCTCCAAGCATGTAACCTAATCTTCAATGATCCTTCATGCTTCAAGACACCTAGATCTAAAATCACATAGGTAAAGAGGAGAAAAACTTGTTGATTGTTAGTGAATAAGGGTTTACCTTGGTCAAATCCCGTTTAGGTAATTAAACCAAATGATGAAATAAGGACATGAAACATGCAGAATGATACCTTGAATGATGGGCCTTGTAAATTATGTCTTGTAAGTCTACAACTCAACATGAAATGGCCATGAAAGATGTAAATCTTGATCTTAACAAGAGGTGTAGAACAATGCTTGATCTTGAATCTTCAATGCTACATCACAACACTAGCTAAATAACATGTTTGATGCTTGATATCCTTAACATGATGATAGATCTTGGATTTATGCAATAATTGATGGAGAATTTTTCCCTTGAATGCTTTAAGATTGACCTTGAATGCTCTCTTAAAGATCTTGTAAAGTCTTGGAATGCTTAATCCTCGAGTGCTTGACTTAGTATCAAAAATTCTTATATGAAATAATGATTTGAGACCTCATTTATATAGGAAATCCATCTAAATGACCGTTTACTAGATCCCAAAGGTTGACATGGAAGAAATTTGAATTTAAAACCTTGATTTCTCACTCAAAAATCAAAAAAGGAGCCAAATGGGACTCATATGCCACCTATGGGGTATGGGTCCTACCTGGTGGGAATTATATGCCCAAGGAGGTGTATGGGTTCCATAGGGCCTTTTTGGAGAGAAAGTGTTGAGGTGATGAGAAATTAAGTTTATTTGATGTCTATACCAGGTTTTGGGTTAAAATATGCCTTGGGATGCACAATATAGGGTCTTAGGGGCCTATATTAAGGTCATAAATGAAAGGGGGGCCAAAATCCAATGTAAAAGTGTAGATAAATATACTTTACAACATTAAATTAAGAAAAAAATGTGTTTATTTAGCTTAGAAGGGCCCAAAATCGCATGTGAATGTGTACAACACATTACAACACTAGATTAGGTCTATTTAGTTTACAAGCCTCCTAAATTTAATGTTAAGGTGTGAATAAATACACTTTACAACATTAAATTAGGGAAGAGTTAGGTTTATTTTACTTAAACGAGCCCAAAACCGGATGTGGATGTGTAAGACTCATCACAACACTAGATCAAGGTGATATTAAGTCCAATTTATCATTAATTATTCCCAAATTAAGTGTGAAAATGTACACGAAGACATTTTTCGACACTAAAATTGTAAGAATATTTGTTTACAACCCATTGCAGGGTTTGATGTAAACTCCCCAAGTAAATATTAAGGGGGAGGGGGAGGAATTAATCTTTACTTAGGTGAAGATTATTTATTAATTTGTATTATTTAAATACTTGTAAGAATATTCTAAGGAATCCCTACAAGTATTTTTTCCTATTTGAGTATTCTCACACGTGTGAGAATAAATCATTTTATAATTCCTTTTTGAAGGAATATTAAGGCTTAGGTTTAGCCTCCTCCTTATGAGGATTTTGACACCTTACACACACATAGGATGAAAGGTGGAATGCATAGACATGAGAGTTACTTATGCAAATCCTTTCACACCTCTATTTATTTGAGGTGCTTCTCTCATTCTTCATAGGAAACATTCTATGCTTGAGCTCTTTCTCTCATTCTCCCATTATAATCTTCTTTAGGATTTATGCCATCTTCATAATATAGGAGGTTTTTTCTTTTCTTTTTCCCCTTTACAAAATCCTTTGTCTCCCCTTAGATTTTGGTGTGCTTGCTCATGGTTCTCATCTTGATGATAATCTTTTCCTTTAAACAATTGCTCTTGGATTATTACTTTCCATTCATCTTATTTATTTTGTTTATTCTCCCTTTCAATTTAGAAGATGATTTAGGCAATTGACATGAAGTTTTTGATGTTGTTTCAACAATGATCAAGACTTGTAATTTTCCTCGAATATTTTAGGTTTCAATAAATATCATATTTTCTATTTCCTGCTTTGTCAAAGATGAGTGTGATGATAGGTTTATTATGGATGAAGATTTTATTTGTGGGTAGGCGAGTTGTGTGATGTGTTTTTAAATATTTTGATTTTTTTATAATGTTTTTAAACTTTTTTGGAAATATTTGAGGTTGTTTTTTGACGTTTTGGAGATATTTGAATGTTTTTAGATTTTTCAGAATATCTATTATTTTTGTCTTTTTTAATATTTGAGTCTATTTTTGGATTTTACGAAATGTTCTAGCAGAAAAACAAAAAAACAAAATAAAAAAGAGAAAAATATCAAAAAATAGTAAAGAGAAATAAATCGTCCTTTAATTGAAAACCACCTTTGTGGTGCTTCTAGTGCAAGTACCATAGTGAAAACCTATAATCCAATAATAAAACTACGTGGCCTTTGCATTGTCAGATAGGCAAGGCCATCATCGACGAGCCCCTGAGGCATTAGGCTAGTCCCCTTAGGTCCCCCTATCTGGGTTTAAATATCATCAAAATACCAAAAAAATAAAATATCTATCAAAACAACAAAAACATTTTTTAAACAATCTCAAAAGCACAAAAATATTCAAAAATTCTATCATCACCTATCCATAATAAAGTGATCATCACCCTCATCCTTCTACAACGTAATCAAATCAAACATAGCTGATATCAAAATCTGAAACATTCAAGCAAGAATAGTGAAAATTGTTGGCAAAACAAGGATAGACAAGTGAGAGGGGGGTGAATCAGTTGTTACCAAAATAAAACTTATACAACATTAATCAACCTTATAGCATAGATCTGACAATTAACAGTGCAAGCATTAAATCAACAACACATCAGAGACACATGAACACCAATATTTTATACGTGGAAACCCTGTTAGGGGAAAAACCATGGTGGATGTTAGTCCACAAGATTATACCCTATTAGAAGTATAATGAAGAATAAAAAGGGAATGCACTTGCATTCAAGTGCATTGCCTAGAGCACACTGCTCAAAGGGAAGGCTCACTGCCTTACGTATAGTAATCAGATTAAATCCATCTGATGAAGTTGAATTGAGAAATTAGCTTCTACAAAATCCTAATTACAGTTCCAGTTAGGTGCAAAAAACAACTTCTTCAAACTCTTCCACCCTCTACTCAAACTCTTCCACACTTTGCTCTGAATGATTTGACCTTTATTCACACTTGTACATTACTTGTACACTTGAGCACTTCCTTCTAAATGAGGAAAACAATCTCATATATATATCCGCTACACGGATTTACAACCACTATTCAGTCGGCCACAAATAAAAAATGAATTACAATTGTTGGCCTTGATACATGAATAAATTACAATGTGCACCAACACAAGTCAGTCACAACATAGTGAGGACACAAACAATAAAATATTAATCCTCATAGATCCGGAACACGCTAACATCATCATGTCGGCAAAGAAAATGAAATCTCGGGCACACATCAGAATAATCTTCAATCACGAACACTTCAATCAATGCGAACGTACACCAAGGATAGAGCACAATCTAGACTCATCCATGAATGTCACAAGTACATGCGCAACACATGAAATTACCAGAATTTTATCCGCTTCAACCAAGAACACCATCTACAGAAACTGAGTAATTGTAGGCACACAAATCTTCATAACTTCCACAAATCTTTATGCGAACCTCTGAAACATTTGGAAAAAATACTAGAAAGCTTCAGCAGAAAAACCTTTGAAGTGCACCTTCATAGCTTCAACACACACAGATTTACAATATTTTGACCTTCTCAGCTCCATTGGTTACCTGTACTATATTTTTCACAATTTTCTCAATATCCTCGACATATATAGCCTTAAGCAGATTCAATGCTAAAAGTGTTGACATAAATGACAACCACATATCAGAAACACAACCACAACATCCAAAAATATCCCCCTTTGGAATTAATGGCAACACATGATGTGAAAAATAATACCATCAACCCAACTAACTCTTCTTCAACAATCTCCCCCTGACATTGTGCACTCTAGCCTGTTTCCTTCATTTCTTTTCTTTCCCACATTTTTCAAATTGTTTCTCTCCCCCTTTGACATCAATGGAAAAGTTACACATGCTCTGATCATATATTTGAATCATCTGACTACTCCCCCTGAGTAGCAGCCACCACAACATCAATCCATTATGAGACATGGCTATGAATTCACAGACTGATGCAAATACCTGCATCTTAGTTTTGATTAGGAGGGGAAATCACCCCTAACTTGCCTTTGAGGTACTCAAAAGTATCCTTAGGCAATGGCTTGGTAAAGATATCTGCAATTTTCTCTTTGGTAGGTATGCACTCCAATCTAACTTCTTTGTCACTTAATTTATCTCTCAAGAAGTGATACTTGATGGATATATGATTTGTATTTGAATGCAACACTGGATTCTTAGAAATGTTAATGGCACTTAAAATATCACAGAATATGGCAACAGGTTCTTCATACTCAATTCTGGCATCTCTCAACATTTGCTTCATGCACAATACTTGGGTACAACTATTTGTAACAACAATGTACTCTGCCTCAGCAGTAGATAATGAAACTGATCTCTTCTTTTTGCTTAACCAAGATACCAACTTCTTACCTAAGAAGAATGCACCACCACTGGTACTCTTTTGGTCATCTACATCACCTGCCCAATCAACATCAGTAAAAGCACTTAGAGTAAGATCATCATCCTTAGGATACCAAAGATCAAGATCAACTGTCCCTTTTAGATATCTGAATATTCTTTTTACAATAGTCACATGGGACTCTTTAGGATCAGCTTGAAATCTAGCAACCATGCACACAACATTCATTATATCTGGCCTAGTCTATGTTAAATAGAGTAATCCACCAATCATTGACCTATATCTTGTCTGATTTGCTTTAGGAGAATCATATTTCTATGTAAGTTTGCATCCGGTCACCATAGGTGTACCTACTGGTTTTGAATCTTCCATGCCAAACTTGTTCAGTAACTCTTTAACATACTTAGATTGAGATAAAAATATTCTATCATCTAACTGAGTGATTTGCAGTCCTAAAAATAATTTCAGCTCTCCTATCATTGACATTTCAAATTCACTTTTCATTTCATTGGCAAACTTCATACACAAATCATCATCACCTTCAAAAATAATATAATCAACAAAGACTTCAATGATCAGTTATTTGTTATGATCCAGCTTGAAATACAAATTGATGTGAGAAGTACCTTTATTGAATCCAAGTTTCAACAAGTATTTATCCAATCTAGCATACCAAGCTCTAGGAGATTTCTTCAATCGACATACCATGTCCTTTTCATCAGTCAACTAAAATACATCTAGTTGTTCAACATAAATTTCTTCTTCTAGTTCACCATTCAGAAATGTCGACTTTACATCCATCTGATAAACTTTGTAATTCTTGAAAATAGCATAAGCAAGAAGTAATCTAATAGCTTCAATTCTAGCAATAGGAGCAAAAGTTTCTTCAAAATCAATACCTTCCATCTGTGAGTATCCTTTGCAAACCAATCTTGCTTTGTTTTTTTACCACATCACCTTGTTCATTCAACTTATTACGGAACACCCACTTCGTTCCAATCACATTTTTGTTCTGAGGTCTAGGAACAAGATCCCATGTATCCTTTTTATGTATCTGTAATTTCATGGCTTCCATCCAATGTCCATTCTTACATGCTTCAATGATATTTCTAGGCTCAACTTTAGATATTAGACAATATTCTTCCAAAATTCTTCTTCTAGTTTGCACACCTTTGCTCTTGTCTCCTATGATCTGACTATTAAAATGATTTTGTCTTACATACTTAGGAGTTTTGAAATTTTCTCTCACCTCTTGTTCTTGTGTTCTTTCTTCTGCACTTCTGCTATTTTCTGCTTCTTGATTCCCTTGGTTCACCAGACTAATTTGAAGTTGATTATGTGCCTAAACATTACTTTCATTGTTAGTACCATCATGTTGATCATTTAAATCATAACCACTAGATATGGATGATTTACCAATATCTTCATCAACCTTGACATTTGCACTTTCAATCATTTTCTTCAGCCTTTTATTAAAGCACCGATAAGCTTTTCTTTTAGTAGAGTATCCTATAAATATTTCTTCATCACTTCTAGCATCAAACTTACCTATATCATCATCCCTCTTGATGTAGCATTTGCTTCCAAAGATTTTGAAATAATTGACAGTAGGCTTATAACCAAACCATAACTCAAAAGGTGTCTTACCAAAATTATTGTTGGCATTCACCTTGTTAATGGTGTACACAATAGTAATTACAGCTTCTCTCCAGTAGAAATGAGGAACATTTTCTTCCAACATCATGGTTCTAGCAGTGTCTAGAATGGTTATGTTCTTTATTTCAACAACTCCATTCTGTTGATGGGTCTGGGGAGCAGATAGCTGTCTTTGGATTCCATGCTCTTCACAAAAGAATTGAATTCCCGTTAAGTAAATTCACCACCTCTGTCTGACCTTAGACATTTGATCCTTTGACTTGTCTCATTCTCTGCCATAGCTTTAAAACTTTTGAACTTTTCTAATGCTTCATATTTTTCTCTCAAGAAAGCAACCCATATCATTCTAGAATAATCATCAATGAGCAACATAAAATACCTTTCACCTTGTAGGCTTATGATTCTAGAAGGACCACATAGATCAATATGTATCAAATCCAGTACTCCATTAGAACTATACTATTTTCTCTGGAAAAAATTTCTTGTTTGCTTTCCCATCTAACATTCCTTGCACGTAGTGTTAGTAGGCTTCACTAACTTAGGTAGATCTCTAATTGCTTGAGTAGAGCTTATCTTGACAATGTTATTGAAGTTCACATGGCATAACCTCCTATGCCATAACCTACTTACATCAATTTGAGCAATCAAACAACTTTCACTAGAAGCACTCAATTGAAAGATATTACCTTTTGTCTTTGTTCCTGAAGCAATCATATTTCCCAAACTTCCCAATATTCTACACTTACCATTCTTGAACTGCAGATTGTAACCTTTGTCTACCATGTGTCCAACACTTAACAAGTTATGCTTTAAGCCTTCTACATAAAGAACATCATTAGTATTGTGCTTACCACCAAAATAAATAGTGCCTCTACCACGAATCACACCAAAAGTGTTGTCTCCAAACCTCACAACACCACCATCATAGTTTTCCAAGCTTACAAATTTTCTTTTGTCACCAGTCATATGATGTGAGCATCCTCTATCAATCACCCACTCATATTTCTCTTCAACTTTGGCTGTAAGAGCTTTCTCAACATTCACATTACTAGAAGATTCAGTGGACACCTGACCATTTTCTTTGATAGAAATAAATACCCATTCATCTTCATTTCTAGTTTCTTTATCAGATTCTTCATCAGTTACACCTTCAGCATAATAGCACTTTCTTTGAAATCTAGTGTTCTCAGGTTTATACTTTGAAACTCTTTCAGGACATCTAGATGCAAAATGACCTATCTTACTGCAAGGAAAACATTTAATAGGTAACTTTCCTTTGTACTTACCATGACCTCTTGATTCTTCTTTCACAATCAATGCTTATAGTTCTTCCAATTCCTTTTCTTCATTTTCAATTCACTTCATCTCATCTTCATACCTGAATGTTCTCTTGGAACTTTCTCCTGAATCTTATCTCTAGTTGCTTTTCCAATATATAGTAGCCTTGAAAGCAGATTCATTCTTAGGAGTAGATTCACCGAATTCACTCAATTCAAATGCAACAAGTTTTCCAATCAACACGTCTTTTGTAATATTTGTCACTATCCTGAGTTCTTCAATAGAATGAGATTTTGTCTTGTAAGAAGGGGGCACAAATCTAAGTATCTTAGCCATAATTTCAGTATCATCCAAGGTTCCACCAACACATCTAATGTCCATCACCAATTCATTTATCTTATGTTAGAATGAAAATATGTTCTCATATTCACTCATCTTCTAGCTCTCCCATTTGCCTTTTAGACTTTTTAGCTTAGCAATTTTCACTAGTGCATCTCCTTCATACAATGTTTTCAATTTTTTCCAAATCTGGTATGCAGTCTTCAATCCCATCACATTTGTCATCTTTGAATCTATAAAATCATTCACCAGTGTTTCTACTACCCTGGTATTAATTTCTGCTTGCTTGATCTCATGTTCAGAGGAAGGACCATTCTGGGGAATAGTATATGCAATTTGTGTCATTTTCCATAAAGGTTCACCATTCTACCTTAAATGGCATTCCATCCTGACTTTCCATAGAGAGTAGTTTGTACCATCGAATCTAGGACTATCTTTTAGATTAATGTCATCTCGGATCACCTCAAGCTGTTAAGATTCTTTCAGAGGAACTAGCTTTGATACCAATTGTTGGCAAAACAAGCTAAACAACTGAGAGGGAGGGGGTAAATCAGTTGTTACCAAAATCAAACTTATACAACATTAATCAACCTTATATCACAAAGCTGACAATTAATAGAACAAGCATTAAATCAACAACACATGAGAGACACATGACAACCAAGATTTTATACATGGAAACCCTGTTAGGGGAAAAACCACGGCGGATGTTAGTCCAAAACATTATACCCTATTAGAAGTATAATGAAGAATAAAAAGTGAATGCACTTGCATTCAGGCACACTACCTAGAGCACACTGCTCAAAGGGAAGTCTCACTACCTTACATACAGTAATCAAATTAAATCCATCTGATGAAGTTGAACTGAGAAATTAGCTTCTACAAAAGCTTGATTACAGTTCCACTTAGGCGCAAAAAAAAACTTCTTCAAACTCTTCCACCCTCTGTTCAAACTCTTCCACACTCTATTCTGAATGATTTGACCTTTATTCACACTTGTATATTTCGTGTATACTTGAGTACTTCCTTCTAAATGAGGAAAACAATCTCAATATATATTCGCTACATGGATTTACAACCACTATTCAGTCGGCCACAAATAAAGAATGAATTACAACTGTCAGCCTTGATACATGAATAAATTACAATGAAAACCAACACAAGCCAGTCACAACATAGTGAGGACCCAAAAAAACACCTCCAAACATGCCAAACAATAAAATATTAATCCTCATGGATCCGCAATACGCTAACATCATCATGTTGGCCAAGAACATGAAAAGTTGGGCACACATCAGAAGAATCTTTGATCACGAACACTTCAATCAATTTAGACATACAACAAGGATAGAGAATGATCTAGACTCATCCATGAATGTCATAGGTAGATGCGCAACACATGAAATTACCAAAATTTCATCTGCTTCAACTAAGAACACCATCTACAGAAACTGAGTAACTGTATGCACACAAATCTTCATAACTTCCACAAATCTTTATGTGAACCTCTAAAACTTTTGAAAAACATACTAGAAAGATTCAACATAAAACCCTTTGAAGTGCACCTTCAGATCTTCAACACACAGAGCTTTACAACATTCTGACCTTCTCAGCTCCACTGGTTAACTATACTATATTTTTTACCATTTTCTCAATATCCTCGACATATACAACCTTAAGCAGATTTAATGCTAATAGTGTTGACATCAATGACAACCACATATCAGCAACACAATGACAACATCCAACAATCTTCCCCTTTGGCATTGATGGGAAAACATGATGTGAAAAATAATACCATCAACCCAACTAACTCTTCTTCAACAATCTCCCCCTGAGATTGTGCACTCTTTCCTATTTCCTTCATTTCTTTTCTTTCCCACATTTTTCACATTGGGTCTCTCCCCCTTTGACATCAATGGAAATGATACACATGCTCTGATTACAAATTTGAATCATCTGACTACTCCCCCTGAGTAACAGCCACCACAACATCAATCCAAAATGAGCTATGGCTATGAATTCATGGACTGATGCGTCTTAGTTCTGATCAGGAGGGGAAATCACCCCTAACTTTCCTCTGAGGTACTCAAAATTATCCTTAGGCAACGACTTGGTAAAGATATCTGCAATTTTCTCTTTGGTAGGTATGCACTCCAATCTAACTTCTTTGTCACTTACTTTATCTCTCAAGAAGTGATACTTGATGGATATATGCTTTGTCTTTGAATGAAACAGTGGATTCTTAGAAATGTTAATGGCACTTGAATTGTCACAGAATATGGTAACAGGTTCTTCATACTCAATTATGACATCTCTCAACATTTGCTTTATCCACAATACCTGGGTACAATTGTTTGCAGCAGCAATGTACTTTGCCTCAGTAGTAGATAATGAAACTAAGTTCTGATTTTTGCTTAACCAAGATACCAGCGTCTTACCTAAGAAGAATGCACCACCACTGGTACTCTTCTAGTCATCTACATCACCTACCCAATCAACATTAGTAAAATCACTTGGAGTAAGGTCATCATCCTTAGGATACCAAAGACCAAGATCAACTATCCCTTTTAGATATCTGAATATTCTTTTTACAGCAGTCACATGGGACTCTTTAGGATCATCTTGAAATCTAGCTACCATGCACACATCATTCATTATATATGGCCTAGTTTGAGTTAAATAGAGTAATCCACCAATCATTGACATGTATCTTGTCTGATTTGCTTTAGGAGAATCATTTTTATTTGTAAGTTTGCATCCGGTCACCATAGGTGTACCAACTGGTTTTGAATCTTCCATGCCAAACTTGTTCAGTAACTCTTTAACATACTTAGATTGAGATACAAAGATTCCATCATCTAACTGAGTGATTTGTAGTCCTAAAAATAATTTCAACTCTCCTATCATTGAAATTTTAAATTCACTTTTCATTTCATCGGCAAACTTCATACACAAATCATCATCACCTTCAAAAATAATATCATCAACAAAGACTTCAATGATCAGTTCTTTGTTTTGATCCAGCTTGAAATACAGATTGTTGTTAGCAGTACCTTTATTGAATCCAAGTTTCAACAAGTATTTATCCAATCTAGCATACCAAGCTCTAGGAGCCTGATTTAGTCCATAAAGAGATTTTTTCAATTGGCATACCATGTCCTTTTCATCAGTAAACTGAAATCCATATGGTTGTTCAACATAAACTTCTTCTTCTAGTTCACCATTCATAAATGCTGACTTTACATCCATCTGATAAACTTTGTAATTCTTGAAAGTAGCATAAGCAAGAAGTAATCTAACAGCTTCAATTCTAGCAACAAGAGCAAAAGTGTCTTCAAAATCAATACCTTCCATTTGTGAGTATCCTTTGTAAACCAATCTTGCTTTATTTCTGACCACATCACCTTGTTCATTCAGCTTATTCTAGAACACCCACTTGGTTCCAATCACATTTTTGTTCTGAGGTCTAAGAACAAGATCCCATGTATCATTTTTCTATATCTACAATAGTTCTTCTTACATGGCTTCCATCCAATGTTCATTCTTACATGCTTCACTAATATTTATATGCTCAACTTTAGAGATTAGACAATATTCTTCCAAAATTCTTCTTCTAGTTTGCACACCTTTGCTCTTGTCTCCTATGATCTGAATATCAAAATGATTTCATCTTACATACTTAGGAGTTTTGAGATTTTCTCTTACCTCTTGTTCTTGTGTTCTTTGTTCTGCACTTCTGCTATTTTCTGCTTCTTGATTCCCTTGGTTAACCAGAACAATTTGAAGTTGATTTTGTGCCTAAACATTATTTTCATTGTTAGTACCATCATTTTGATCATCCGAATCATAACCACTAGATCTGGATGATTTACCAATATCTTCATCAACCTTGACATTTGCACTTTCAACCATTTTCTTCAGCGTTTTATTAAAGCACTGGTAAGCTTTTCTTTTAGTAGAGTATCCTAAAAAGATTCCTTCCTCACTTCTAGCATCAAACTTACCTATATCATCATCTCTCTTGATGTAGCATTTGCTTCCAAAGATTTTGAAATACTTGACTATAGGCTTATAACCAAACCATAGCTCAAAAGGTGTCTTACCAAAATTACTGTTGACATTCACCCTGTTAATGGTGTACACAACAATACTTACAGCTTCTCTCCAATAGAAATGAGGAACATTTTCTTCCAACATCATGGTTCTAGCAGTGTCTAGAACGGTTATGTTCTTTCTTTCAACAACTCCATTTTGTTGAGGGGTCTGGGGAGTAGATAGTTGTCTTTGGATTCCATGCTCTTCACAAAAAGAATTGAATTCCCGTGAGTAAATTCACCCCCTCTATCCGACCTTAGACATTTGATCCTTTGACCTGTCTTATTCTCTACCATAGCTTTAAAACTTTTGAACTTTTCTAATGCTTCATTTTTTTCTCTCAAGAAAGTGACCCATATCATTCTAGAATAATCATCAATGAGAAACATAAAATACCTTTCACCTTGTAGTCTTCTGATTCTGGAAGGACCACATAGATCAATATGTATCAAATCCAATACTCCATTAGAACTATAATGTTTGCTTTGAAAATAATTTCTTGTTTTCTTTCCCATCTGACATTCCTTGCACATAGTGTTAGTAGGCTTCACTAACTTAGGTAGATCTCTAACTACTTGAGTAGAGCTTATCTTGATAATGTTATCAAAGTTCACATGACATAACCTCCTATGCCATAACCTGCTTACATCATTTTGAGCAATCAAACAACTTTCACTAGCAACACTCAATTGAAAGATATTACCTTTTGTCTTTGTTCCTAAAGCAATCATATTTCCTGAACTTCCCAATATTTTGCACTTACCATTCTTGAACTGCAGATTGTAACCTTTGTCTACCATCTATCCAACACTCAAAAAGTTATGCTTTAATCCTTCTACATAAAGAACATCATTAGTATTGTGCTTACCACCAGAAGAAATAGTGCCTCTGCCACGAATCACACCAAAAGTGTTGTCTCCAAACCTCACAACACCACCATCATAGTTTTCCAAGCTTACAAATTTTCTTTTGTCACCAGTCATATGATGTGAGCATCCGCTATCAATCACCCACTCATATTTCTCTTCAACTTTGGCTGCAAGAGCTTTCTCAACATTCACATTACTAGAAGATCCAGTGGACACCTGACCATTTTCTTTGATAGAAATAAATACCCATTCATCTTCATTTCTAGTTTCTTTATCAGATTCTTCATCAGTTACACCTTCTTCAACATAATAGCACTTTCTTTGAAATCTAGTGTTTTCAGGTTTATACTTTGAAACTCTTTCAGGACATCTAGATGAAAAATGACCTATCTTACTACAAGAACAACATTTAATAGGTAACTTTCCTTTGTACTTACCATAACCTCTTGATTCTCTTTTCACAATCAATGCTTATAGTTCTTCCAATTCCTTTTCTTCATCTTCAATTCACTTCATCTCATCTTCATACCTAAATGTTCTCTTGGAACTTTCTCTTGAATCATATCTCTGGTTGCTTTTCTTGGATACAATAGCCTTGAAAGCAGATTCAGTCTTAGGAGCAGACTCGCTGAATTCACTCAATTCAAATGTAGCAATTTTTCCAATCAACATGTCTTTTGTAATATTTGTCACTATCATGAGTTCTTCAATAGCATGAGCTTTTGTCTTGTAAGAAGGGGGCCAGATCTAAGTATCTTAACCACAATTTCATTATCATCCAAGGTTCGACCAGCACATATAATGCCCATCACCAATTCATTTATCTTATGTGAGAAGGAAAAGATGTTCTCATCTTCACTCATCTTCAAGCTCTCCCAATTGCCTTTTAGACTTTGTAGCTTAGCACTTTTCACTAGTGCATCCCTTCATACAATGTTTCCAACTTTTTCCAAATTTGGTATGCAGTCTTCAATCCCATCACCTTTTTCGTCTCTGAATCTGTCAAAGCTCTCACCAATTTTTCTACTACCTTGGTATTAATTTTTGCTTGCTTGATCTCATCTTCAAAGGAAGGACCATTCTGAGGAATAGTATATGCAATTTGTGTCATCTGCCAGAAAGGTTCACCAATGCACCTTAAATGACATTCCATCCTGACTTTCCATAGAGAGTAGTTTGTACCATCGAATCTAGGACTATCTTTTTGAATGATGCCATCTCATATCACCTCAAGTTGTTAAGCTTCTTTTGGAGGAACTAGCTTTCATACCAATTGTTGGAAAAACAAGGATAGACAACTAAGAGGGGGGGTGAATCAATTGTTACCAAAATGAAAATTATACAACATTAATCAACCTTATACCATAGATCTAACAATTAGTAGTGCAAGCATTAAATCAACAACACATCAGAGACACATGAACACCAAAATTTTATACATGAAAACCCTGTTAGGGGAAAAACCACGGTGGATGTTAGTCCACAAGATTATACCCTATTAGAAGTATAATGAAGAATAAAAAGGGAATGCACTGCCTAGAGCACACTGCTCAAAGGGAAGGCTCACTACCTTACATACAATAATCAAATTAAATCCATCTAATGAAGTTGAACTGGTAAATTAGCTTCTACAAAAGCCTGATTACAGTTCCAGATAGGCACAAAAAAAAAATTCTTCAAACTCTTCCACCCTCTGCTCAAACTCTTCCACACTCTGCTCTGAATGATTTGACCTCTATTTTCACTTGTACATTACTTGTACACTTGAGCACTTCCTTCTAAATGAGGAAAAAAATCTCATAGATATATCCGCTACACGGATTTACAAACACTATTCAGTCAGCCAACAATAAAGAATGAATTACAACTGTCAACCTTGATACATGAATAAATTACAATGTGCACAAACACAAGTTGGACACAACATAGTGAGGACCCAAACAAACACCTCCAAACACGCCAAACAATAAAATATTAATCCTCATGGATGCGCAACACGCTTACACCATCATGTCGGCCAAGAACATGAAAACTCGAGCACACATCGAAAGAATCTTTGATCACAAACACTTCAATCAATGCAGATGTACAAAAATGATAGAGCATGATCTAGAATCATCCATGAACAACACAAGTACATGTGCAACACATGAAATTACCACAATTTCATCTGCTTCAACCAAGAACACCATCTACAGAAACTGAGTAAATGTAGGCACACAAATCTTCATAACTTCCACAAATCTTTATGTGAACCTCTGAAACTTTTAGACAACATACTAGAAAGCTTCAGAAGCAAACCCTTTTAAGTGCACCTTCAGATCTTCAACACACAGAGCTTTACAACATTCCGACCTTCTCAGCTCCATTGGTTGCCTGTACTATATTTTTCACAATTTTCTCAATATCCTCGACATATACACCCTTAATCATATTCAATGCTAATAGTGTTGACATAAATGACAACCACATATCAGCAACACAACCACAACATCCAACAAAAACTTGATCATTGTTGACTACAACAACACTTAAATATCAATTGCCTTATCTATCAGTATCATCATCAAAAACATCAACATCCTAGCATGAGCCTTAATGGATATAACATTCCTACAATAGATATCATCAATGGAAAATATCCCTAAACTACAATTATCATTGGAAAATGATATGATAGCTTTGTTCGTCTATTTTGATCTTTTATTTTGGTTTATCTTTCTATAATTGATTTTGTATGATGTGTTTATTTTTATGTTCTTGTAATACAACTATGCTGAATACTTTCCTTGTGTGTGTAGGGGTAGTCTCAAGTAATACAATGGTTGGTGCATATCAAATTATTCATACCTTTTGTGTATTAGTCTCCTTACTTCAATGGATTTTTTCTCTCACATTACACAACAAGGTTTTCATATGTCAAGTATGAACAAGAATACTCCTATATATTTGTAGAGTCAAATTCCATGCAATAGATACAAAGCTTCCTTGTTTCTTCATACCCTGGTGCATCGTGTCTATTTTCTACATTAATAAGGATTTCTAATCATTAGTTTCTCCCAAAAAATAAAAGCATGGTCATCACATTTTCATACATCAATTATCATTCATCATTCATTTATCATAACATATAGATTTTCATCAACTAGATCATACATCATCAATTTTTTCTATCTTCTAATCTCTCTAATCGATTCTTTTGACTAATAAATCCTACATCCTGCATCATAATATCATTAGTATCGCATGCATCCTACACCCACAAAATCATCAACATAGCATATCATATATCATCCATATTATATCATCACATATCATATATCATCCATACATTCTTCATATCATGGGAATATAAAAACATACAAAGAAAAAGATAATCACATTTACATATCATCATATCATATTATCACATTACATCATCAATATCAAATCATAAATAACCATCTCATCAATGCATCTCATGATCATCATCATTACATATCATAAACAGAAACATCATGGCATCATGTAAAACATCATGAGGATCATAATACAACATATGTCACATCAAAAATGGTCTCATCTCATATATCATCAAAAATAAAAATTTCATAGTACATCATCATCATAACATGTGTTTTACAATCAATAAATAAAAAATATACATATATATGAGGCCCAGTTGCTAATGAATTCATATAAATCATATAAATAATATCTATGAAAGTCTCTAAATCATGGAATAATGTACAAAAAATCTCTCAACCCTAGGCCTCTTCATCTGGGGGTGGTCTCTCCTAATCATCACAAATAGGGGACCTCTGAGGATGCTCATCGTGGCTTGGATATCTATGTGGTTGCAAGATGGGACCTAAAGGCTAATGTAGTGGTCTACTAATAGATCCTCCCCCTAACTTGCTAGGCTCTACAGTTGTATCACTGCTCCTAGCACCAAACCTAGGTCATCTTTGGGACCTAGGAACCATAGCCTCATAAAGTGTCTTGTAATAGGTCCTCTCCTCCATGAGAATATCTCTCTCACACATGTACCTATCCATGCTGATAGAGGAGGCTTGTGAAATCTCAAGTTGCATCCTCTAACTATTGATATGTGGCGACTGATCATGCTTCGTCATCGAAAAAGAAAAAATCTGACTTTCTAAAACCCTAATTTCTAGAAGCTTCTAAAGGCTTGTTATAAGTAGTTGAGTTGAGGAGTTGTAGTATGGCATTACTCACGAGATTGTAATATGTTTTGCACTGGATAATAAAATAATTGGATGGCTACGGTTTTGTGGATGTAGCTCGGATTTGGTGAACCACGTTAAATTCTTTGTGTTGTCTTGTTTCTGCTATAATTTTCTATGTGTTCTATTTCTCTGTTTTATTGATCAAATCTGTATTTAACTTCTTAGATATCTTACTTCTAACCCTAACAAGTGGTATCAAAGCAAGGTTGTGTTTAGTTATCATCTACATGAAGATCTCATGGTTGAGTGGGAGAAATGGCAGACGAGGGTAAGTTGAAGGTTAAGAAGTTCAATGGGAAGAACTATTAGTTATGGAAGATGCAGATGGAGGACTACTTCTATCAGAAGGATTTGGTCGTCACCCACAAAAGGATATAAAAGTCATGGAAAATCCTAACCTGGGAATTGGACATTCCAACAAGTGACTAACATCTTCTTATGGTCATTCATTTACATTGTCAAACCAGGGAACGTATACTTGAAATGGAGCGGCACTGTATGTGCACTAAGAACCAATTTTAGCCACAATTTACTAGAATAAATGCTTGAAAGGAATTCTACTTCTGATGCAGGATCGTAAGGAAAAGTCTTCTCAGCTTAAGCATAACTTAATTAAAGCAGAAATCGTGAGAACTATTACTGAGAAACAAACCATGAACTGGTCTTATGTTGTAGGAACAAACACAGAGATGGATTCCTTATGCTGCAGGAACAATATAAGACTGAGTTTGTGCTGAAACATTTGGGAATAAAATTCTAACTTATAAACAACAAGAAATAAACAACTAACTACAAATACTCACTAAGTGGGCCCCCTTAGCAAGCATCAACCAATTTATGCAAGAATTGAACTCAAAAATTAATCAAATTTTATTCATAAACTTGGAATCATATACATGGTCACTCTACTTGTAAGAAAACTAACACAAAATTCTATTTCTCATTATAATACTAATTTGAACATACTCTATTATGTTCTCTTGTCTCTAGTCTAGTCTAATCTTATCCAATCTAATCTCCTTTGTTCACTCACGTAGGAAAAACACTTATTTATAGAAAAGCAACTAACTACCTAACTCTAACAGAGAAAGAAGTGGACATAAATGCTTCCTAATATCGAGGAACAGACTTCTCATAAATGAAAGCATATCTATTCAACTAATTCAGAGAGAATCTACCATTCCACTCTTCCTAGATTGATGACCATTTAGATTTCCTCCCAACGACCCAAACAGAGAGTCTTCGCTGGAACAACTTCCTCGATGTCGTGCTGGAAATGAATTTTACTATAGGGCCAAGATCTGCTGCGCTTTGACTTGTTCATGTTATTTTCAACAACCTACGAAACACATTGTGACAGAGGGGAAAGAAAGCATGCATCTAATAACACAATACACACTCATTAATCACACACATTAAATCCATCTCATTTATCCAAAAACCACATGCATCATATCAGTCAATTGGGAGGTCAAATAGGGCAATGAATATAGACACACAAAGATATTAAGCTGCAAGAATATAGGAACGTGTTGCCACAGGATACTACTCGATTTTAGATAAAAAATTTATAATCAAAGAGTTAAAACAACCATTAACAAAAGAGTAAGGGTATTTAAAAATACATCATGATATTCAAATTATGAGCATATTTTGGATTCATCATTTTCCCCCTACTTATCCTAATGATGGTCCTCCAGCATTAAGCTTTCTGGTTGTTTCTCTAAAATTGGTAGGAGTAGCATGGCCCTGCATTGAAGTTCCAAACTTGTAGTAGAAGCCTCTGTAATTTTTCCATCTTTCATACCTGCGAGATTTTGTATCTTCATTAACATTTGTAGCCGAATAAGGGTACAGTGGCCACATCAATACCGGAGGTCAAAATGTTAATGGCAACCATAATTCAAACCTTTCCTGGAGACCTAGTTGTATATACCTTTCTGACCTTCTGATGGCTGCTCTAAAGTTCAGAGGGCTATGAGGCTCATATTTTTTCAGACCAACAGTCAGTTTCTCCCATCTTGTTTTAATTCTGGAAGATGAAAGCTTCCAAAGCAAATATGTTTGGTCTTTAAATTCATCGTACACCTACTTCCTGAGATCAAATATTTTTATTCTTGTTGCAAGATCATAGAATCCATATGCAACAGTAAGCCAAGTTCTAGAACTGTTTGAGGATTTGAGCTTTCAGGTCACAGGGGAATAGGTTCTTTCCTTTTAGCCTCCTCATAATCCTCTAATTGCTCCCCATAGTTAATTTCATTAGCTGCCCAAGACATAAGTGACCTCAGATGAATGTCACCAATGTAAAGAAGTGGATTCCATTCTATTTCAAAGGGGATTAACAAACCATGCAAATAGAATTCACATAAATAATTTCTTAGCCAATTGGGTGCTGTCTGATATGCATCATAAAATTCTTTAGCTGAGTGAATGTCAGGGTCCAAATTTTTGGAAATTTTCATTAATTGGAACCACAAAAATTGCTCTTTAAGGCACATTGCATATACCCTAGGTGGTGGTCTACATTCCATAATTTGACCAGCTACCTTCATCATTTCATTCATTTTCTCTTTCATTTCCTGGATTTCCTATTTTTGTCTTTCAATTTCTTTTTAAATTTCTTCTTATCTTCTTCCCAAAGACTTTGTTGAAGTTCAGTTTTAGCCAAATGGCGGAAACTCAAAGTCTGAACTGTAACAGGCCTCTAGGTTATCTTAAGATATTCTAAGTATTCAATCAGCAACATTCTTTTATACACAACCAATGCACGACAAGGTTTAGAGGGAAATGGTGTTTCATTGAATACTTCAGTTTGTTCAGGTTGTTCTTCCTCTTGCTGCTTAGGAGGAGATTGTGCTTCTCCTGAAATTTTCTCAACTGCATCATCCAAATCATTAAGACTTGGCATCCTCCTTTCATCACTACAACCATGTTGTGCTTCCTCAACTTCCTTTGTTTCAGTTTGCAATTCCTGAGGAATAACAGAGGAACTGTGTGGAACATTCTCAGATACACTCTGAGAATCATCATGACTAAGCTCCTCAGATTCCTCAGAAATGACTATAATTTCTGGTTGAACGGAGGTTGAGGTAATTTTACTCTGTTTCCTTGTTGAAGCTCTCTTAGGCAATGTAGCAATCGCAGGAGGTTCTTTCACAACTTTCCTCTTTGTAACTTTCCTAGGGGATTCAGACTCAGCAAGAGAGGATGATGATGAAACTGTGGTGGCAACAGGTGTTGTTGCAGGGAAAAGCGGGGTAGAACGTTTTCGCTTTTGTGTATGAGGGCTTGTTTTTGGGGTTTGTTCAGCCCTAGATGATTCTCCTACTTTTGTTTTCCCTTTTTTTTTTCTTGTAGCAGACCTATTTTTTACTTCGGTAGAGGGCTCAGGTGTGGAGGCTGCAGGACTAGGTGTTGCAAGAGCAGATGATTCTTGCTCTGCTTCCCTACTCGTAGATTCTACTCTCTTTTTATTTTTCTTGGGCTGTGCAGGGAGTGCTCTAGGAGGTTCTAGAGGTTGCAGTCCTTTCTGGGCAACAAATTCTTGCGAAGAAAGGGGTGATACATCCCTCAGGGAACGCTCAATCAATAATTTAATAAGGGCATGATGGGTGATAGATTTGTCTTTACCCTTATGGGTTTCATGGGCACTACATTGCAAAATATTTTACAAAAAGTTTGGGACATTGACAGCTAAACTGTGCCTCATATGACTCAATAGTTTAAAATGATAAGAATGCAAATAGGAAAAATGTCCCTCACAAGTCAAATACCTGATTATGAAGGAGGCATATTCTGAATATGGGTAAGGCAGTGACACCCATTTGCATCCTTGCTTTGAAACCTCTAAGGGTCCATCTATTGGCAATGTGAATTCTACCCTAGAAGAGACAGCGTCCCTTCCTGAAGGAAAGTTCTCTCCTACTGATGGAAGCCCAGTCACTTCAAAAATCCGCTCTTTTGTAACAGCTATTGTTAAACCCCATACTGTAGCTTCTCCCTCAGAAAGAGTTCTCAAAAATTCACCCGCAGCTTCCTCATTAAAGGAATCTATCCTCAAAAAATAATTCAGCCATCCGCAAATACTGAATGCTTGAACCACTTGAGGATCTTGCATCAAGGCTACATGAGCTACTAGCTCATGTCTTACTAGCTGACCACCCATACTCACAAATTATCCCTGCTAAAATTTTTGAAACTCAACTTCTTCTAAAAATTTAAAAAACACTTTTTCTTCGCTCTGCTTCTTTCTTTTCAGCTTGTTACCTTTCTTTACTTACCAAGAATTATATAAAAGATAATTGCATGCAATGATTGTTTAGAAATGACTTAAATTAAGCAGTTAACTTGTTGATCAAGGTAAAAGCATGCAGTCATTCTTGGCAAGTACAAAAACTGTCTTTAACAGATGTGGCAATGGCAAAAGAAAAAGTTTTGAAATAGATTATCCCTGCCTCCTACTTAAAATTTGGCATGTGTCCACACATGTGCGAAAGGATAGGCGAAGAACAAGCAGTAATGACTGATAGATACATTGTAATCAATGAATAAATGAAATAAATGAATGATGTGACAAATAAAAAAATATTGCGTACCTTGTAATAAATGCTCGAGGATGTTGGGAGATATCACACCACAGTCTGAAATGACCGTTGGAACATAAACCATAAATGAAGGTGGTACGATAGGATGGATGACATGGATGGGTGACGTAGAAAAGAAGATGGAATGAATGATGGTGATAGATTAAAAATGGAGAAAGTGGTTTCCTTAAAAAGAAAACCTTTATTATGGATATGCAACATAGTTTTTTAAAGAGATGCTGCAGGAAGAAGACCGAAGCTTTTTGCTGCATGAAGATCAATGGCTGCATCTGAAACAAACTACTTCATAAATTCTTCTTTGGATGCTAGCTTATGATACAACCGAAGACGATGTCCATTAACCAGTAGCTTGAATTGGACATGATCTATTGTAGCCAACCGAATTGAACCATTATCAAACACATTTTCTATTTCATAAGGACCAAGCAATCTTGTCATGAGTTTATCTTGATTTTCCTTATACCTGGAGTCATAGAGCAGCACCCAATCATTGGTAGAGAAATGCTTAGTTCTGATATTGTGGTCATGCCATTTCTTCCTTTGTTGTTGGATAGCTTTAGTATGTTGCAGGGCAGCTTTCCTTATCTCATCCAATGCATTCAACTATAGGAGGCGTTCCTTTTGCGCGTCTGAAAGATCAATGTTAAGCTGAAGAGCAGTCCTTAAGGTCTTATGCTCAAAATCTATTGGCAACATGACAATTTTTCCATAAAGTAACTTAAAAGGGGTAAATCCTATAGTTGTTTTCCATGTTGTCCTATAGGCCCAAACTGCTTCTGGAAGATGACTGCTCCAATATTTTTTGTGTAATTGTACTGTTTTAGTAAGGATTGCCTCTAATTCTCTATTGGTAACCTCTGCCTGACCATTAGTGTGAGGGTGATAGGGGCTTGACTTTTTGTGCCTGATCTTGTAATCATTCATCAATGCAGTGATTAATTTTGATGTAAATTGAGCTCCTTGATCAGTAACAAGTTCCCTTGGGACTCCAAACTTAGTAAAAATCTGCTCATATAGGAACTCAACAACTTTATTGTCACGGGCATGTGTCATTGCTTTCACTTCCACCCACTTGGTTACATAATCAGTGCAAACCAAAATGTAGGATTTCCCATTGGATGGAGGATCAATAAGCCCAACAAAATCTATGCCCCACTTATCAAAGGGACTAACTACCACTTGCAGATATAGGGGCATTTTACCAGACCTTGTTGGTCTCCCCATTCGTTGACATCTGTCACATTTTCTGGTGTAGGCTACAGCATCCTTGTGTAGTGTGGGCCAATAGTACCCTGTATTAAGCACTTTCATTAATGTTCTCTTAGATGGAAAGTTCCCACCACATGGCTGATCATGACAAGCATGCAAAATTTCATAGGTCTCATCTTCTCTAACACACCTTCACATGACTTGGTCAGGTCCTGTGTAAAATAAACAGTCTGTAATCCATGAAAAGTTAAAACTTTTCTCAATCAACAGCTTCCTGTCCTTTGGTGAGAAGTGAGCTGGAATTTTGTTGGATGCTAAATAATTTGCAATATCTGCATACCATGGAGTTTGAACAGCAATAGAAAACAAATGTTCACCGGGAAAGCTAGCATCAATTACCTCAGAGGTGGCAAGTGTAGTTGTTTGAAGTCTTGACAAGAAATCAACCACCACATTTGCCCTGCCTAGCTTATCAATAACTATGATATCAAATTTCTACAACAATAGGAGCCATCTTGCTAATCTGCTAGATATGACAGGCTTATTCATGAGGTACCTTATTGTTGCATGATCTGTATGAACAAATATTTGGTAGCCAGTGACATAATGCCGAAACTTGTTCAAGGCATACACAACTGCTAGCAATTATTTCTCTATGACAATATAGTTTAATTCTGTGTCTTGAAGGTTTTTGCTAATGAAATATATGGCATGCTCTATGGAATTTTCTTTCTGTCCTAAAACTGCCCCTATGGCATAATCATAAGCATTTGTGTGTATATGAAAGGGAAAACTCCACTTGGGTCCTTGAAGAACAGGTGCCTTAGTAAGTTCTTAAGTTGCAGGAAAGATTTGTCACAGGCCTCAGTCCAGTTAAATTCGCAATCCTTAGTCAGTAAGGCATACAAGGGACTGGCTATTTTGCTGAAATCTTTAATAAATCTTCTATAATATCCAGCATGTCCTAAGAAACTTCTAACATCCTTTTGTTTCATAGGTGTTTGCAAAGCTAGAATGACTTCTATTTTTGCAGGATCAACTTGAATTCCTACTGGAGAGATATGATGGCCTAAAACAATTCCTTCTTGCATCATCATAAAACACTTCTCACTATTTAAAGACAAATTATGCTCCTTACATCGTTTCAACACTTTCTCCAAATTTACTAATGCTTCTTCATAAGTAACTCCATAAGTGGTGAAGTCATCCATGTAGATCTCCATAGAATCATGAGATATGTCAGCAAAAATACTAATTGTTTCCCTTTGAAATGTTGTAGGTGCATTACACAGGCCAAAAGGTAGGAGAGAGTAGGCAAAAGTTCCCCATGGATAGGTAAAAGTTGTTTTGTCTTGATCCCCAGGGGCAATTTTAATTTGATTATACCCACTATATCCATCCAAAAATGAGAAATATTTTTTACCAGACAATGAGTCTAGCACTTGATCAACAAATGGCAGTGAAAAGTGATCCTTTTTAGTTGTTGTGTTCAGCTCTCTTTAGTCTACACAAACTCTCCATTTTCCACCTTTTTTAGGAATGATCACCAATGGTGATACCCATTGACTGTCTGAAATGGGGTAGATAAAACCAACATCAAGCAATTTTTGGAGCTCATTTTTAACTATTTCCCTGAGTGTTGGGTTTATCCTTCTTTGAGGCTACCTAACAGGTGAATAGTCCTCCTTAATGTAGATCCTATGAGTACAGAGTTGAGGATCTATTCCCTTCATATCCCCATAGTCCCATGCAAAAGCTTTGTGTTGATCTTGCAACATTTTGACTAGGGCAGTTTGTTGAGATTGAGGCAGCTTATTATTGATATTCAAACAGTGGCCTAGAGACAGCTCAATTTGCTTGGTAAGATCATTCATGGAGTCTACTAATAAAAGTGGTGTCTGTATTTCTTGTGGAAGCAAATGTTGATAAACTACAAGAATTTTAAGTGGCAGACTCTCAGGATTTAGTTGCTGCAGGAAGCACTACTGAGGACAATTATCTAAAACAAATGGGCTACTCATATCAGAGTTGGACTGCAAAATTTGTAAAAGCAGGTCATCTTCACTCTGAAGTTGGGAAAATGGATTAGTTTGCAGCATCATTAGCTAAGCCAATGAACTGACTTCTTCAGTTTCCTCACCTAAATCTGGCCAAATTGGCTGAGACAAGTCTGGCTGAGGCTGGGCAGGTGGGTATAAAGCCAATTTCTTTATGGACTGACCATCAGAAATTGTCATGTCTCCTAAATGACATCCTATAAAAGCATCAGTTGTGGCTAACCATGGTCTACCTAGGATGATAGGATATCCTCCCAAAGTTGCCTTAGTGGAAAATATGGTGAAATCTACTGGGTATTCCCAAGACTCAAGGTTGACAATTATATCTTCTACCATGCCATCAGGTGTTACTATGGAACTATTAGCAAGCTATAGGATGGTAGGTGTAGACCTAATGGTTAGGATATTCAAATACTCCATAGTATGCTTGGTCATTACATTGATGGTTGCACTAAGGTCAACCAAAACATTCTTTACTATCTGACCATTAATATTTATTTGTACCACAGGACTCCCAGGGTTAGCATATTTTGGCATAACTACCTTTCCTAACATAATATCTGCCAAATGTCCTAGAACATGGATAGTTTGGGGATCTTTTTCCTTTCTTCCTGGTTTCTTTAAATAGGCCTCCTTAATGGCTTTCCCATAAATTGGAACATCTTTGATGGCTTGAAAGAGGGGAATTTGAATGTGTACACTCTTTAGCTGATCCAAAATATCAAAGGTAGGCTCTTCCATAGACTTGGGTGTAGTGACTTGCAATCTCTGAGGAAAAGGTGGTTTGGCTTGATGCTGCAGGACAAGCTCCTTAGAGACAGTATCTAATATAGGTAGATATTATGTAGGACTAGTAAGTTGTTCAAAGGTAGAGTTTGGAATCTCAGTAATTACTGGTGGCTGTGGAGCAGGTAGAGTGGTTCCAGACTTAAGATGGATATCATTAATATTCAGGGCATAGGCTGGATATTGATTGGCTTCTACAAAATACATAGGTTATTATTGTTACTACTTATTATTAGGATTTGGCAATGGTTGAGTAGGCATAGGTGTTTGTTTTGGAGGGCCATTATTTGTTGCAGGTGTCGCAAGAGGTGGCATGAGGGCCGGAGGTTGTGGCTGCTGAAGCTACAAGAATCCAGGGGATTGGCTCTGCCATTGTTGAGAACCTCTCCATTGAGGATTCTGCTGCTAGTTACCTTGGGGTGGAGTCCATTGTCCTTGTGGTTGTTGCCAACCTCCCTGAGGAGATTTCCATTGAGGACTCTGGTAGTTAGGCCAGTGTGGTTGAGAGGTATTCCAAGGTGGTGATGGGCCATATGTAGGTTGACATTGGTTATTGTAATTAGAGTAAGGATTACCAAAATTCAAAGGGTCTTGAGGCATACCTTGTCTTTGAGCCCATGGGCACCTTTGTGCAACGTAGAATACTTGGTCATCATCACCCTCTACTACCTTAAAATCAGTAGGTAATTGCTTAGCCTCTAGGTCAGCCACCATCTTACATCTACAATCATGTTTCTTCTATCGGCAATGTCGACAAAACTTAACCAAGATTGCTTCAGCTCCTCATGTTTCTTCCGAACTTGCATAGTATCCAACTGTGTAGCCATGTTGTTTATGATATCCTACTTGAAATCAGATAGAAAATTTGAGATCTCCATCTGTGAAACTCCATTAGTAGAAGAATTTCCCACTGTAGCTTGATGACTTCTACCCTTGACATTTGCTCGAGAGTAGTTGTGACATATGGACTTAATATCATCCCAAGGAACTTGGGTTATATCTCCTCCTCCCATCAAATCCAGGGCATCAATACAAGCATCATTGATTCCCCTCAGAAAAAGTAATTTATGAGATTCTTCATTGAGAGTATGGTCTGAATTCTTTTTCAAGGAAAACAAGAACCTTGAGATATATTCTTTCAGGCTTTCTTCCTCCTTTTGTTGAATTCGGAAAATATCATCACCCTTACTACCACTCTTACAATATTCCTTGTATTTCTCAAGAAATTTTGTTTGCATGACTGCCCAACTATTGACAGCATCTCTTCCCAAACTCATAAACCATCTAAGAGTTCTCTCCTTCAAAGTAGCAGGAAACAACTTCAGCTTGTGAGCATCTGAAGTGTAATCATAGCTTCGACAGAGGATGTCAAACTCAAACAAGAACGTGTATGGGTCCTCTGTAATTAGTCCATAGAACTTGGAAAGTAATGAAGAAGGAATATTTTTGAGGTTATCATTATCTTGCTGGGATATGATAGGGAATTCAAAAGCAGGAGGTTGATTAGGTGGATTTTGTGCCATATTTGCTTGATAAAGTATCAAAGCAAATGGATTTTCTTGAGGTTCTTTGTCAGCTAGGTCAAAGAGAAATTTAGCAAGTGGGTCTTCAACAAATGGATTCATATCTTGGTCTCCTCCTTCCTCAAATAGATTATGAGTTGGTTCAAAATTGTTATCAGTGAATGGAAGGTTTGGGAGGAATCTTCCTAGAGCGTCTCTTCTTCTAAGCATGTAACAGACTTAACTGAAAATTGAAGGAATTTAAAAATTCTAGAATAATCACACTAAACTACTGCTACCAATGACTATGATAGGTTCTTAGTTTGACACCATCCCCGACAACAACGCCAAAAATGGTCGTTTCCCACAAAAGGGTATAAAAGTCATGGAAAATCCTAACTTGGGAATTGGACATTTCAACAGGTGACTAACATCTTCTTATGGTCGTTCATTTACATTGTCAAACCAGGGAACGTATACTTGAAATGGAGCAGCACTGTATGTGCACTAAGAACCAATTTTAGCCACAATTTACTATAAATAAATGCTTGAAAGGAATTCTACTTCTGATGCAAGAACGTAAGGCAAAGTCTTCTCAACTTAAGCATAACTTAATTAAAGCAGAAATTGTGACAACTATTACTGAGAAACAAACCATGAACAGGTCTTATGCTGCAGAAACAAACACAGGGATGGATTCCTTATGTTGCAGGAACAATATAAGACTGAGCTTATGCTGAAACTTTTGGGAATGAAATTCTAACTTATAAACAACAAGAAATAAACAACTAACTACAGATACTCACTAAGTGGGGCCCCTTAGCAAGAATCAACCAATTTATGGAAGAATTGAACTCAAAACTTCATCAGTTTTTATTCATAAACTTGGAATCATATACATGGTCACTCTGCTTGTAAGAAAACTAACACAAAATTATGTTTCTCATTATAATACTAATTTGAACATACTCTATTTTGTTCTCTTGTCTCTAGTCTAGTCTAATCTTATCCAATCTAATCTCCTTTGTTCACTCACGTAGGAGGAACACTTATTTATAGAAAAGCAACTAACTACCTAACTCTAACAGAGAAAGAAGTGGACATAAATGCTTCCTAATACCGAGGAACAAACTTCTCATAAATGAAAGAATATAAGTTCAACTGATTAAGAGAGAATGTACCATTCCACTCTTCCTAGATTGATGACCATTTATATTTCCTCCCAACAACCCAGACAAAGAGTCTTCACTGGAACAACTTCCTTGATGCCGTGCTAGAAATGAAGTTTACTGTAGGGCTGAGATTTGTTGCGCTTTGACTCGTTCATGCTATTTTCAACAACCTACGAAACACATGGCGACAGAGGCGAAAGAAAGCATGCATGTAATAACACAATACACATTCATTAATCACACACATTAAATCCATCTCATTTATCCAAAAACCACATGCATCATATTAGTCAATTGCGAGGTCAAATAGGGCAATGAATATAGACACACTGAGATATTAAGCTGCAGGAATATAGGAATGTGTTGCCACAAGATACTACCCGATTTTAGATAAAAAGTTTATAATCAAAGAGTTAAAACAACCATTAACAAAAGAGTAAGGGTATTTAAAAATATATCATGATTTTCAAACTATGAGCATATTTTGGGTTCATCAGGATTTATGGCGGCCATTGGAATTGAAAACTAAGAAACCCTTAGTAATGTCTGATGAGGATTGGGATATTTTGGACAGAAAGGCACTTGGAAGTATTTGATTATGCCTGACACAATCGGTGGTGTTCAATATTACAAAATTAAAGACAACTCAAGAGTTGATGGAAACCCTAGCAAAGTTATATGAAAATCCTTCCGCTTCGAATAAGGTATTTCTTATGAAGTGTTTATTTAATATAAAAATGGTAGAAGGTGGGTCAGTTGCTGATCATTTAAATGTGTTTAATACGGTTACCAGCCAATTAACTTCTGTAAATGTAAACTTTGATGAAGAAATTAGGGCTCTTTTGGTTATGTTTTATTTTCTTGAAAGTTGGAATAGCTTGTTAATGGTTGTTAGCAATTTTTGTTTTTGTTCGAATACATTGAAATTTGATGATGTTGTTGGTGTTATTTTGAGCGAAGAAATTCATAGGAAAAGCTCAGGTGGAACATCCACATCAAGCAGTGTTTTGAATGCAAAAAGCAAGGGCAGAACAAAGGAGAGAGGAAACAATTCTGGAAGTCATGGGAAGTCACGAGTAAAATCAAAGGATAAAAGGTCCCAATCTAGAGACAAGAGGGATTGCTAGTACTGTGGTAAGTCGGGTTATTTAAAGAAAGATTGTTGGTCTCAAAAAAATAAAGGAGACAAAAAGGAAGGAAATAAAGATGGAAATGTGGTAAGTAATAAATCTGATGAGGATGCTTTGATTCTTTCCCTTGACAATGTTGATGATTCTTGGGTGTTAGATTTAGGGGCTTCATTTTGTGCTATGCCCCATAGAAATTATTTTCTTGATTATGTCCAAGGGGATTTTGGGCTGGTTTATTTGGGAGATAATGAATTCTGTTAGATTGTTGGAAAGGGAAGAATCAAGATTAAGTTACATAATGAGAATCATTGGCTACTACATGAGGTAAGGTGCGTTCCAAAGTTAAGAAGAAATTTAATTTCAGCAGGGCAACTAGATTATGAAGGTTGTGTTGTTATATTTAGTGATAAAAATTGGAAGGTTACAAAAGGTGCCTTAGTGGTAGAAAAAGGTGCAAAGGTAGGCACCTTATATCTTTATACAAATCATACTATTCCTTCTACTTTAGCTATTGCAGATAAAAATCAATGTTCAGGAACAGTTGTTGCAGTTTAGCAAGTAGAGAATTAGATAGTTGTTGTGGATTCTGCATCAACACTATGGCATAATAGACTTGGGCATATGAGTGAAAAAGGTATGAAATTAATTCATTCAAAGAATGTCTTACCATGTCTAAAATGTGTTAATATGGATTTATGTGAAAGTTGTGTGTATGGAAAACAAAAGAGAGTTAGTTTTCTCAAATATGGGAAACAAAAGAAAGATGAGAAATTGGAGCTTGTGCATACGGATGTATGGGGACTAGCTCCATTATCTTCTCTCGGTGGCTCTCAAGTATTATGTTACATTCATTGATGATGCAACTAGGAAGGTATGGATTTATTTTCTTAGGCAGAAATTTGATGTATTTGAAAATTTTTTAAAATGGAGAAGCTTGGTTGAGAATGAGATGGGTAAAAAGTTAAAATGTCTTAGATCTGATAATGGTGGTGAGTATTGCAGCAAATATTTTGAAGATTATTATTCCTCTAATGGTATTCATAGGCAGAAAATGGTTCCAAGGACTCCACAGGAAAATGGAGTGGTTGAGTGCATGAATAGAACAATAATGGACCTTGCACGGACTATGAGATTGCATGTTGGGATTCCTCTAAACATGTGTGCAGAGGCTATAAACATTGTTGTTTATTTAATTAATAGAGGTCCCTCTAACCCTTTGGGTTATGGTATTCTAGAGGAAGCATGGACAGGTAAGAAGGTGAGTTATTCTTTTCTCAAAACCTTCGGTTGTGAAGCATTTGCACATGTAGATTCTGAAAATGGAACCAAGCTTGATGAAAAATCAAAGAAATCCTCGTGCACCAACACTTTCATCACTTTTCTCACCTCATCCATTGACTCTCCTAAGTCCAGCCCCCATTCCATGATCAGTGAATATATATCCATATTAGTCTGATATCTGTGCTTCAAATCTTCGAAGCCTTTGCCCAAAATTACTTGTACTAATTGTGCCACCTTCACATCCTTGAAGAGGAACAATCCTCTTAGCCTCTTCACTATTGCTTTGTTGATAAAGGGATCCAATTTCCTCCTCGACTGCAGTGTGAAGTTGGCCTCCATTTCTTCTCTGTTACGCTATCTTACAAACTACTTCTCTCCGCAAAACTATAACTTTCCTTACCACCACAAATCGAGAAGCATTGAAAGAAACATAATGTGTATCTTTAATACACATCACATTTCTAGCCTTCGCTATTAATGTTGAACGTACGTCCAACGCTGGCAACAAAACCAACATCAATGCTTCAAGTTCATCGAGAATTTCAAAAACATTCCTATACTTACTAACATTAACTCCTACCTACATTTATTGCATTGTACAAACTTCCTCTAAAGTAATTCTACTAAAATCCTCAATTCTGATTTCATCCACCTCTGTAAATGATAAATCCCATTTTGAGAGGGTATCTGGTTCCATATTCCCAGTTCTTCTAATATGACTTACCTTAAAATCCTCAAAAAAAGCTAATTCTTCATTGATTTTCCTAATCACTCCCTGCAAATGCCAAGCATCAATTCCTCCTTTCATTATTGCTTGGATGATTATCAAGGAATCACCCTCCAAATGAATCCTTATTTCCCCTAGATTTTTGACTAACTTGATTGCCATTAAGGTTGTTGTTGCTTCAGCTACGTTACTGGTTCCTTCCTTCAACCTCATTGATCCTAAGTCCAACATATTCCCATCCCAGTCACGAACAATGCTACCAACCCCTGATGGTCTTGAGTTTCCTTTTGAAGCCCCATCAAAGTTTACCTTCCACCATCCTTCCATTGGTTTCTCCCATTTTACCACCTCTGAAGACGTTTGAGTTGGATTAACCCAACCAAGCCCCTTAACGGGCCTTAAACGAATTCCAGGCCATCGGGCCTGAATGCATTTATCCTCCAAAGTAAAGAGGGTATTTGGATTAAAAAAGGATGAGGTTGTTGGATTTTTCTAGTATGTGGTTGTCATTGATGTCAACACTATTGGAATTAATGCATTAGAGGTTGTATATGTCGAGGATATTAAGAAAATTGTAATAAAATAAGTTGCAAGTTATCAGTGGTGAAGTGAAGTTTAGTATGTTGGTTAGCTCAGTATGTTGATGATAAAAGGTTGTGAATTAAATGGTTTGTTTTTTATTATATCTAGTTTATCCATGTTAAGTTTCTAAGATCCGCATGAAGATTTGATCGAGTTATGAGTATCTATGTTCTGACACTTCTTTTGTTGCTTTAGTTGGTGTTCCTAAAAGCGAGTGATGTAATTCTAGTAAGTTCAGCTGTTGTGGATGCTTCTCTGGCGATTCATGATTCTTGTGGATGTTTTCTAGATCATGATCTATCTGTGTTGTATGTTTGCATTGACCATTGTGCTCGCAATTGGTGATTTTCTTTTGCGTGTTCATGTTTTCCATGTTCATGGCTGACAAAGTGATTGTAGCATGTTGTGGATCTTTGACGAATAATTATTGAAGATGTTTCATGTTTGAGGATGTTATTTTGAGTCCTCACTATGTTGTGGCTGAAATTGGTTGATTCATAATGATAATCATTTATGTTTTGGGCTGATAGTTTATATTTATTTTATATTTTATTGAATCTGACATGTAGATGATGTTATTCTTGGTTGTGGATATATATGTGAGCAATTTTTTACATCATTTGAGACAGGCGAGATGTGCAAAGTGCGAGTGCTATGTGCAAATAAAGTTTAGATCTTTTGAAGAAGAAGTAAAGTGTGAAGAAGAGTGAGTAGAAGAAAGAGTGTTCATGTACATAATCGGAACTATAATCAGGCATTAGCAGATGCTATCTTCTCAGTTCAAAATCTCTCAGATGGATTTAATCCGAATGTGACTGTAAGATAGTGTGTCTTCCTTTGGGAAATAAGCCTTTTTGTATTTGAGTAGTGAGCTCTAGGCAGTGTGCTTGAATGCATGTGCATTCCCTATTTACTATACTTTTAACAGAGTATAAACTTGTGGATTAACCTCCACCGTGGTTTTTCCCCTAACAGGGTTTCCATGCAAAAATCTTGGTTTTATGTTTGTTTTTGATGTGGTGATGGTTTTTGCTTTCATGTTTAATTATCAGATTTGAGAATAAGTTTAATAAGTATAATTTCTGAGACAACTGATTCACCCCCCCCTCTCAGTTGTTTTCCCTTGTGTTGCCAACAGAGGATGCTGCTCCTACTACTTCCTCCTATGAATGATTGATTCTGAACTTTAGTCTATCCAATGTGTCTTCTTTTTCTAGGAAAATTCTCCTATTCCTCTCTTTCTAGACTTCCCAAATTACTATAGATGGGCTTACCTTCCATACACATGAGAAGGTTGATTTCTTCTTCTGCACTAGCCACCCTTGAAAACCTCTCTTTAAAGTATCTGGTAAAGTCTTGTGCCATCCTAAAATCTTCAGTAACATATCCCAACAAGAGGCATCCATTTTAAAATGAAGCAGTAGATGGTCTACCATTTCCTCCACCTTTTCACACATAACACATCTTGAGGGCCCACAAAAACCCAAACGACTTCTTCTTTCCCCTGTTAAAATGTGCCCTCTAATTGCTAGCCAAGCAAAAGTTCCCACTTTAGGTAGGCACTCCTTTCGCCAACATAAATCAACTGGCCATACTTCACCCCTTGCACTAGCATCCAAAAGATAGTAACCCAATTTAATTGAATATTTATCATCCACAGCTCCACACCAAATAACTTTGTCTTCACAGTTTGACCTCACAATTTTACAAGAGCTTAGAATCTCCTACATGGTTTCTCGTTGCCTATCTAATAAATCAACATTTTGGAGAGATTTCCATCCTCGGTCACCTCCAAAACCATCTTCTCTGAACTCCAGATAATCGTTGACCTTTTCACCCCAATGTTGTGTGAACCAATTTCGGATTTCCAAAAGATTTTCATTTTCTTGCAAAATTGGAAAACCAGCCCATGAATCCTCCCAAAAAATTTCCCTCAAACCATTTTCAATCTGCCATGTTACATGATCTATTACTACCTGTCGATAGGAAATGATGAAATTTCATATGGCAGAGCCAACAGGGGGATTCCGCATGGTTAGGATCCTATTATCTTCCATTGAATCTAAATATTTAGCTTTTAAAATTTGGAACCACAACTGAGAGGGTTGGGAATAAATATTCCATACCAATTTTTCCCCCAAAGCTTCATTCATTAGGTTCCAATCTCTCAAACATGCCCCACCCTCGCCCTTCGTCTTACGAATCTTTTCCCATGAAAGAAGGGGAATCTTATCCTGCTCATTCGCACCATTCCAGAAAAAAAATTGCATCCTTTGACCTATTACCTTTATTACTTTCTTTGTAATTCTTAATCACATCATCGAGAAGATAGGGATGGAAGAGATGATTGACTTTAACATTAGAATTCTACCTGCTAAGGTCAACCATCTTCTCTTCCAACCGTCCATTCGTTTCAAGCAACAATCCACTAGATCCTTCCATATAGCTAATTTGTTGGCTCCCCCAAAAAGAGGGATACCCAAGCATTTCCTTGGTAGAGTTCCCATCTTCATCCCTAAGATGGAACAAATCTCCCTCTGTTTCTACCCCTTAGTATTGAAGAAATATATTTCTAAATTTCTCCAGTTTATACACTATCCAGAGGCTGCACTATATTTATCCAAAACACCTTTAATCACCCTCGCTTCCCTAAAAGTGTCTTCCCCCATCAGTAAGGTATCATTTGCAAATTGCAAATGTGATATCAAATCAAAACCTTCAGCCACTTGAGCACCTTTCCATATCCCCTCACTCCTTTTCTTAGCTATTAGTCGACCCAAAGCCTCGACCATTATGATGATCAAGAAGGGTGAGATTGGGTCACCTTGTCTTAAGACTTTTTTTGAGTCAAAACAACCTTGTGGAATTACATTCACCAGAACTGAGAATCAGGGAGTTTTAATGTAGCTTTCGACCCATTTTATCCACTCCTCACTAAAACCAAACTTCATGAGAACTTTTAATAAAAATTCCCTGTTCACTTCATCATACACTTTCCTGATATCTAATTTTATCAACATTTTTTCTAAATGTTTTAGCCTAATAGAATTTATCACTTCATGTGCAACAATTATGCCTTCATAGATAGAGTGATTTGGTGAGAATCCACTTTGGTCCGGGGAGATTACAGTATCAAGAACTTCCTTCAATTTGTTGGCCATTACCTTTGATATCCCCTTATAAATCGTATTACATAAAGAAATGGGCCTAAAGTCATTGAAAGTTACAGCTTCATCTTTCTTAGGTACAAGAGCTGTGAAAGTATTGTTAAAATATCTTAAAACAAACTCACCCATTCTTGATTCCTCAACTAATTCCCAAATATCATTAGCTAGTACTTCCCACCATTTCTAAAAAAGTAAAGTTGGAAAGTCGTTTGGTCTCGGCACTTTATCACTTCCTAGACTAAAGAGGGCAATTTTAACTTCTTCCAAGGTCACAACCTTTGTTAAAGCTACATTATGGGAATTAGAGACACAAAGTGGGATTACATCTAAAAATTCATCTACTTGGGTTGTAACATTTTGAGAGGCTCTAAAAGCATCAGAGAAGAAACACATAGCTTCTTGGCATATTTCATCCTTTTCTATTAGGGTATTACCATGCATATCCTGAATTGAGAGAATTCTATTAAGAGATCTCCTTACCTTGGTCGAATTGTGAAATTTGTTTGTGTTTCAATCGCCCTCCTTGAGCCTCGTCTCTCTTGATTTCTACCTCCAGAAAGTTTTTTCTCTAGCTAATATCTCTGCATACTACTTATTGAGATCTTTTTCTTTCATAAAATCATCCTCCAACATGCCTCCTTCAATTACTTTCGAGTGCAACACTCCCAAATCCTATTCTAAATTGAGCTTTACTGAGAAAATGTTTTTGAAAACTTCTCAATTCCATTGCTTTAATTGCTCCTTCACAAATTGAAGTTTCTTGAAGAAAATGAAAGCTTTGTTGCCCTCCCTCATCGGAGCATTTGACCACCATCCAACACCTAAATCAATAAATCCATTCACCCTTAGCCAAATTTTCTCAAATTTAAAAGGGCATCTATCAGGAACTACATATTCTTGGACTCTTACACTAATGGGATAGTGATTAGAACCTGTAATGGGAAGAATTTTTGCTTGGATTGTCCATTGGAAGTTTGCCTAGTTACCAACTAAAAAGAATCTATCTAATTTTTTAGCTATATTCAAAAACCCGCTTCTTCTATTTGTCCAAGTGAAATTGACATTCTTGAATTGAATTTCAAAGAGACCATTATTTGTGACAAAGTCACTAAAATATTTTTGTTTTTGATTTTCCCATCCAATGCCACTATTCTTTTCAGATGGTTGTAAGATTGCATTAAAATTGCCCCCCAAAAGGAACAAAAGATCACCATTGTTTAGAATCACCTATGATATTTCATGCCACACTCTTTTCATCTCCAAACGATTATTTGGCCCATAAACATTTATGATATTTAAGTTTGTGATCAATTGCCTTGAGAAAACACTAACCCATTACCAAGATTTGCCTGATCTAACTTCCTAAACCTCCACAATTGCCTCTCTGGAAAGTATACCAATACCTCCAGATGCTCCCTCTGCTTCAACCACAGAGCACTTCCAAGAGCCAAAACGCCTTCTGAAAGAGTTTACTTCATCCCCACTAAGCTTTAATTCCTATAATAGAACTATATCCGGTCTCATTTGATGAAGACACCTCTTGATTAAACGTATCTTGTCAGGGGCATTGCAGCCCCTGACATTCCATGATAGGACCTTCATTGCTCCCGGGAAAAGGAATAGCCTTTTCTCAATCTCAACTTTTTTTGACCCGACGCACTTCTTGCAATTTCTATTTTTTCCTTTACAGATTTTGGTCCTCATTTTTTCTTCTCCCCTACCTTCATTCTAACCTACTTAGCAAGTGTTTCAACAAGTGTTCTCTTCTCTACAATGCCCAATTCAGATCTTAGGCCTAATTTTTCCCCTCCTTCACTTTCCTCATCAGTTGGGGACTCAGATTCTAGATCATCATACAAGCTCCCATCCTCTCTAGCTTCCTCAAATGATCTCTCGAAGTTGTAGATTGGGGAGATTTGAATATATTTGAAGATGGGTTATGCAGTCTCACAATTATCATCCAATTGAAATGTTTTTTCCTCCAATAATGTTGTATTTAGGGTCTGACTTTTTTCTATTTCAGCTTTTAGGTTTTCCCCCCCTATGATCCATTTGAGGGTTATTAGTGCCCCATCTGAGATCTATCGGTGTAGTCTATATCTCATCGTCCTTAGATCCCTGTGCTAGATTATTCACTCTATCAGAGTGTTTCCTTGTGGAATCTTTCATTTTTCCTGCCCTTTTACCCTATTCACTACTTGTAGTTTTCTTACATGAACTTTTAAATCTTTCCCTTGAATGAGTACCCATTATATCTAGGACCTGAGCATCCCAACCACTCCTTACCTCTTCAAATCCACTTTTGGGGGTCTCACTGTTATCCTAGATAGGTACCGTGTCCAATTGAGAGCCCTCAAGACTCCTTGCCGCCACTTTGTGTCTCCAATCTGATATCATTCTAGACTCATTGTCTTTCCCATCAACCCACATATCTAAAAAAACATCTATTTTTTGCAAACTCCATTCTTCCTCAGTAGAAGGACCTCGATGATTCAACATTGCTTCCAGGAAATTAGTATTTTCTTCTCGAAAGAAATTTTCCTTCAATAAAAATAGATCATTTAAAGCATTAAGCCCTAGTCCTTTCCCTTTTTTGAAATGTTTACATTCTCTGATAGGATGCCCTAGTCCTTTGGAAATAGAGCACATTTCAATCATTTCTTCAACCTCAATCTCTTGCTTCCAAGTGCCCTCTCCTATTTTTAACTCCACCATTCTAGGTCTTGCATACATACTATAGTCTTTGTTCATCACTGCTTCATTCGCTTTTACAAAAGTGCCCAATTTATTACCTATTAACCTAAGGGTTTCATCATCCCAATACTCATGTGGTAGATTGTATAGTCTTATCCAGATCAACACCTTTGTAATGGATTCCTTCTTTGGGTTGAAATTCGGAGTCCAATCTTTTATGAAGAAACCCTTGCCCCCCATTAAAAATGGCCCACTATTGAAAATCCATTCCTTGTCCTTGGTATGTGGACAAATAACCAAATAAAAACCATTAGGTAGGGTTTTCAACACCGTTGCTTCTCCCCAATGTTCATTACACCAATTTATAACTCATTTAAAGGTTGGCCAAGGCCCACTCCACTTCATAAAAAAGGCTCTTTCCTTAAAGTGGCTCACTGAATCATTCCAATCCTTACCATCAATCATTAAGGAGACTACTGTGGTTTGCTCAAAATTAGGGTTTACCTGTTCCGACGACTGTAGGTTCACCTATTGTTTTCGTCTCCAAAACTTCTTCTCAAGTTTCTTTATATCCATCAGAGCAATCACTTGCATACTGGCATACCCCCATCTATTTCTTGTGTCTCGATCTTGGGGTGCTAGTCTATCACTCTCAGATATATTAGCACCTTGTCCATTTTTTGTCAGAGCCTTCCATGCTTGTTGTGGCGCTCGTCATTGTGTGTTCTACGACCTTCCCCCATTTCGCTGATTAAAGGGCCACCTGCTTGGATCTCTTCCATGAAACTCATGTGCTCGTTGAGGCCCCTGGTCTCTCCTTCACTCTGCCATTCCAAATGAATTTGTTAATCTGATCCTAAAAATATTAATGTTTTGAATTTTGAAATGATGTAAACTAGTAAAATGTGTATTTTTTAGTATATTTTATACTTGTATTTAAAAAATAAAAATAAATAAATTATTTCAGACTAGTTTTTAATAAATTAACACTATAATTGAGTTGATGATAAAATGCTGAAAAATGATGATACATGAGATGTCAAACTTTTTATTGTAAATTTTTTTTTCTTTCAAATTTTTTGTGTGTATTTATAACTTGAAATTTTAGTGCATTGATATATTTTTTTATAATTTTGATAAATATATATTTTTAAATAACTATTAAAATGTGTGTATCAAAAATCAGTTGTTTCCATTCAACGCCACTTTCATATTAAATATTTATCTAAAATGAAAAAAAATTATACCATCTTGATATAGATTCTTTTATCTAGTGCATCATATTTTTCTCAAATTTTTTAATAAGCTTTAGTATTTTTGCTTGGCATGGTAATCAACCTAATATGTTGTGTTGATAACCTTCTTTTAGTAAAAATAAAAAAATATAAATAATAATTAAACTATTAAAATAAATATATTTTTGAAAACTACACTTATGGATCTACAAAAAGGTATTTTTATATTTAAAAAAAATGTTATTTACATGAGTAGGAGTTATTGAAACATCAAGTTTTTCAAATAATTTTATTTTTTTGGTAAATTGGCCTCAAAGTAGTGCTCCATATATTTATAACCAACAATTTTAGTTGAAAAAGTTGTGGAAGTATCTAACTTAGCTAGAAGGAATCTTACTAGATCATATGTTTGACCAAAATTGTTTTTTAGTTAGAAAAACTTAAATTCAGTTGTGTTGATATGTTGGCTGAAAGTGTGACATAGATTTATACTTTTACCCTTTGGTGATAGAAACAGTTTGATTGATAGAATAATTACACCACAATACAGGAAAACTGTGATAAAATGAAGTTCAAATGTGTTATTCTAAGCCAAAAGGGATGACAGTTCAGTTTCTAGAGAAGAATTAGATTTCTAAAGGTCTTAGTAAATTGTGTCACTTCATGCAACAAATGCACCTATCTAAGCTATAAATATTTCTATCTAAGCCACAATTATACCCAAACTAGCTAGAGTTACGACAAAAGGTTTAAAATATACAAAAGTCTGACCTAAAATTAAGTTTTCTAAATTTGGTTTGACAAAAAGTTGCACAAAATGATAATTAGTTGCACAACATGGTAGATAAGTGCTAGTTTTTGAGGTTCAGTTGTGTGATTTTGAGTAAAAATGGATGACAGTTGAGTTTTCAAAGAAAAATGGATGATGTGATATTATGACATAATTGTGCCAATCTAAGCTACAATTATGTCACTCTATGCCACAAATTTGACACTCTATGTCGTGATTGCACCAAAAGGAAGTACAAATGTGCTACAATATGACAGATATGACAAAGGAGACAATTATGAAAAAATTGAATAGATGTGCTATTCTGACCTAAAAGTTGAGTTTTTGGAGTTTGATTGAGTTGTTCATTGATTTTGGTTTAATCTGAGTGTTTTGAGAAAAGTTGGCAAGAAAAAAATATTACATAGTAGACATGAAATTTTTTGACACTTTTCAAGGTGATAGACTGAATGGTTTCACTAGTCCAAACAAGAAAGACACTCCAAGCACATTTAAAAACTAGCTAGTAGTAAAGGTGCAAATTGACTTAATGCAGGCCCACTTGCTAAAGTGCAATACCTTCAAATGAATGGGTGACTAGTGTATGCTAATGGTGTAGGAGCACCCATAGGTTGTCTAGGAAAACTAAGCAATCTATTTTAGTTCAGTGAGCCTTAGTGGCATTTTTTTTGTGATTAGATGAAGGTCATGTTGATCACAGAGTAGGTGCAATAGGGTTTTAGATCAATAGGAGGCTTAGGACTTTTGTAAGGTGCAAATAGGGCTAAAAAGTTGCATTTTGCAACTGTGCAACATTTGAAATGTTGCTCAACAACATTGACGGTTGGAGCTCAAACGACCAAGAAGAGCCCAAGGGAGAGGATAACTATTTGGTGACCCTATTTATGGGATGCCTCGGCATTGGAGTAAGGTTGGATGCCTATTATTCGATTTAAGTTTTTGAATTCAAGAAAAGCATATGTGACTGTGTGTGAAATTTTTGGTTTTTGTATTGTAGTGATACTTTAATGGATTATTTTTGGCACTGTAACTTGTGCATGATGTAGGGTAGTTGTTCTTTGAATTTTGTGTGGCATTAGATAGTTTTTTTGTTTAGCTTTAAGCACTGCTTGTAAATATTTTGTGTTCTACACTGTTGCTGGTCTGAACCAGACAGTTTGTAAAGAATGGAGTGTTAGTTCATTTTCCCACTGTACAAATTGTGCGACCCTTTGGGATTAGTGACTAGACTCCATGGGAGTACATATAGTAGGAGTTGGAGCCTTTGAAAGCATAGGAGCTATTGTTGGAGTCTTGTCCTAGGTGAGCCAGAGAAGAGCCCGACTAGAAAAGACCATAGTGCAGAGCACTTAATTTGCAGAGGTGTTAACTTAGAGACAAATTTCATTTTTGAGAAGTAAGATATGAGTCTTACCAAGATATGGTAAAGAGGAAGAGACTCTACCAATCCATTTGTGAGGGGAGAACTTAGCAAGGTGCAAAGGAGCCAGGAAAGGCCTAAAGAGCCTTAATTTTGGCTCATTTTCAGTTAGGGCATTGTATGGCCAATTGTGGCCCAAGACCCCAAAAATCCTTGAGGGGTGGGCATATGAACTAGGAATCCCAAGAAAATATTGGGGTTTTCTTTGGAGGGACTTTGGGAAAATCCCTGATTTCTCGGAGAAGGAGACCTAATAGGGCTAGTAGCCTTCTAGGCCTAATGAAGGAGTTTGGTGAAAGCAACTTGCAGATGGAGCTAGGTGGATCCCTAATGCCCCTAGTAGGATGGATTGAATCTTTTGGAAGCACCTCCACACCTATGTAAAACCATTTCAAGAAATTGGAGGTTAGTAGCCTTTAAGGTAGTTTAAGGGCTAATGGCTAGTGCTACAAGATTGCACCAAGTTTTGACTTGGGAGAAGGAAATTTGTTGATAGTTGGGTTGGCAAGGAGAACCAGGGGATCCTAAGAAGGAAGAGATCCTATAGGTTGCAAGTGGTGGAGAAAGACACCCTAGAGGTCTTCCAAGAAAGACTTAGAGCATGAATCAGTGAGTGATTCATCCAACCTCCCTATCAGCTAAGTTCATGTACCACCTTAGCACCCCTTACCTTAAAAGAATGAGGTTCTAATAAGGAATATATGTCACCTCAATAAGAGACGAGTACATGCTGAGTAACTTCAGGCATGATAGTATACCCTACACCATACTAAGCCAACGACCAAAGGTCTTAAATGCTTCTAAATAATAGGGTTCCCAATGGGACCGTGAACAATGACCTCATCTGAGGATTCCTAATATTGGATGGGTCTCCTCCACTCTCTTCACCGATACATGTCTTAATGAACTGAGGGTTATGAAGCTTGGCTTAAAGGACGTTTTCCACACCTTGGGGTACAAATTTCATTCTCCCCCTTTTATACCCCATTGATAAATGTGGTTGAGGCCATCCTTGGGGTGATGAAATCCCCAAGAAATCCTCCTACTGAAAATAAAAATAGGAAGGAATGATAATATTTATGATCCCCAAGGTTGTTCAAGGTGCAAGGGGAGAGCATACATAGACAACTCCTTCAGTAAAATAACAAAAAGTATGAATATTAAAGTATTTTTTATCCCCAAGTTTGCACTAGGCAATGAGGGGAGAGCATACATACTCCAGGCTTCACCAGACGTGATAAAGAGTTCAATTACCTAAGAAATCAAAATGTAATCTAATCTATAAAAATAAAACATAAGACCTTGCAAAAAATATGTCAGTAGTTTAGGTGTTTGGGTTTTCTATCCAACAAATACCACAAGCTACTCAAGAAAATATTAGTAACCCAAAATTTGCATAGACAATTGCACCAAAGTAAGTGAAAAATGACCAAAAACAAATTATACCTTAAGCAATTTTACCCAACTTTTTGACAAATATGCCTAAACTAGCCACAAACATGCCCAAACTAGCCATAGATGCTCCACTATGGCTTGCAAATGTGTCACTCTACAGAAAAACAACAAAAAAGAAAAAAATAGAGGTATAATAGTAAACCAAAGTATCTAATTGTCAGCTCAAGCATGATTAATTACAAAAAAAAGAGAGTCAGAAATCAACAAAAACTAGAGATTAGTAAAGTGAAAAGACCAAAAGATAAAGTTTTAATCTTGAAAATTCAATGATCTCCCTATCAAGCAACTACACAGTTATAAGAAGCAATTTCATAGTTATGAGAAGCAATTGTGTCTATCTACTCGATAATGCACTTATCTACTTAGCGGATGCACCTTTTTGGTTTGCAGATGTGCCAAAACTTAGACAGTTGTGCCAATGTGTAAACAAGTGCACTACTTTGGGTGCAGTTGCATTAATTTGACCTATAATCCTTCAAAAAATTGAAAAACTCACAAAAATGTTAGATTTAAAGAACTTAGGGAGTCCCATCGAATGTGCCAAAATGTATGACCTGAAAAATGATTAGGAAAACCAAAATACACAATCAAATTCAACAAAAGATCATATCAATAAAGCGTAAAAGTATCACATAAAACTAAAATCATAAACTTGTGTGAATCCTTTGCTTTACTCCATTTCTTTCCTCCATTCACCTTGAAGAATGGTGTTATAGTATTTTCTCTCATATTTTTAGTAGCACAATAGCATAAAGCACTAATAATATGAGTATAGTTTCTTCAAAATGATATGGGAGGAGGAATAGATGATAGGAATGTTGAATTTATAGATGTTTGGTGACACCGATCAATGGTCAAGATTTGAGGAGAGATTGAAAAGATTAATGGCTCATAATTGATGGGAGGAAATGAGGGGGAGTTAACTAATTTCTTGATTGTAACTAATTGATCATATGGGTCAGTTAATAGGATTGATTAGAGTGATTATTGAGACTGACGATTAGTAGACAAAACTGATTACTCGGTGAATTGATTTGACTAATCAGTGAGCTCAAAGTGAGTGGGAGTTAAGTGGATTTAATTGAGTGGACTAAGAGTAAGTCTCAGTCAACTAATGAGGTGGAAATGCATGGGTAATTAATAATTAGATGAATTAATTATTAATTACTTGTGCAAATGAATAAATAGATAATTAATTAATGGGAGAATAATTAAATAATTGAGAATAATTATTTAATTTGGAAGAATAATCAATGATAAATTAATTAAATAATACCAATTTATTTAATTAAAAAAGAATAATTAGCAAGTTAATTAAATAAATAAAATATTTAATTAATCGTAGAAGAATAAATAGTAATATGAATTGATTAAATAATTTGAAATTATTTAATTAATAGTGGAGAATAAATTTAAAGAATTAAATAATTAAAAAATATTTAACTATTGAAGATGGCATCAGATTAATTAAATAATGGAATTATTTAACTAATTTTGGAAGAATGATTACTGTGATGTGATGGCAGGAAACATTAGTCGATTTTAAGTGCCTACACTAATCATTTTATTGGTGAACTTGCCTTAACAATTCACTTTGAGAAACTAAAATCTATGATATTGGTTTCAAAAAAAGACAAAAAGAAAGATATAAGAAAGTACAATACTATATTAATTTTCATTAATGAGAAAATTAGGCCAATCAAACCTTATAGTACAACTAACCAATTAGGATTGGTAAACACTAAAAGAGATAAGAGCATATTATCTAAGTTCAAAGTAGAAAATAAAACTCTAACCAAGATTTGTAAACTTAAAATGAATTCTTCTCAAATGTGTTAATACATATAATACCACGTGTTTTAAAAAAATCATATAATCATGAAGAAGGAAGAGCCTCTACTATTATTGCAACCTTATACCTAATAAGTGTGTGCACACATATAATATGAGTGGCCAATTCAAGTGGATGATGTAGTGATATCTAGACTCTTTTGTATCTAATTAACATTAGAATAAAGCTTATTTGATCATTAGAATAAAGCTTATTTGATCATAAGAATAAAAACATAATAAGGAATATTCAATCAAATAATTGATATATTCAAATAACTCACAACATAAAGTTAGACAAAATTGATAAGATATCTCTTGATTTATAACTATCTTCTACAATCACAATTATTAAACTATTACCAATATCTTATGTAATCATTTATTATGCTTAATACAATTAAAAAATATTCAAATCAAAACTATTTGAAAAAATTAGTAAAAAAAATTATCTAAAAAAATCATATTATATAAAAAAAATATAGTTAATTACAATTTAATTTGAGTAAAAAACTTGTACAATGGCTATGACTTAGAAAAATGTTAATGGTAATAAAATGTACTAAAATCATTTTTTTATCGCCCATATTACCTTTGCATGATTCCCCTTCAGGAAAACTTTTCTTTTATTTCAACGTCTAGATTGGTTAATTTTATTGTTATCCTTGTGGTCGGGGTATTTATTCTATTTCAATTCTACATTGGACCAATATGATGTTAAAAAACACTTAATGTTAGAATCTAGGTACTAAACTCTTAGTATGAGATTCCTTTAGATATGATGAGGATATTTGGGCTGTTTTAAAATGTCCCCACTAAAGAAATGGGAGCTTGCACTTTTGACCTTTTTTTCTCTCAAGAGTGAGTTTCTTTGGGTGGCACTTCTTTATTTGTAAATAGGATAAATGTTTGATTTGACAACACTACTTTACTAAGGACTTTTTGGTGAAGGTTGATGGTTTCTCAACCCTTGCAGTCCTTGCTCAGGTCAATTTTAAGTAAAAATACAATATGTTGTCAATGACCTTACTTCAATCAATTTTATAATATATCAGATTTCAAGGATAATGAATCATCTAATGTCTTAAGGTCTACGAGGAAGGTATGAATAGGTCAAATTGATATTTAAACATGTGTATTAGAAATAGAAATTTTATTATGATGATATTTGATCTAAATAGGGTAGTGCATATTAAGTGTGTTAATTGACATTGTACATGACTTTAGAGGTTTTTCAAGACTATCAGTTAGTGTTAGTATTAGTATGTATTTTATAATTTTTTATAATAATTTTTTTTTTCTAGTTTAGTTCTATCCATGATTTATGAAAAGGTTGAAGGATCTCAAGATCAATAGAGAGTGGTCATCGTGACAACAACTACAATCATGGTGGTGGTGGTGGTGGTCATGTATGTGGTTGTCAAAGTTGTCCTCTTCAAAAAATTATTCAAGAGTAGTTGTGAGAAGATCCATAAAATCTATTCAAAGCTTTCCAATTTCAACAATATGTCTATTTTTATAAAATAAAATTGAGTGTAGAGAAGTTAACAGCAAAGTGATTTTCTTATCACTAAAAGACATATACTTTTGATGAATGCGAGGATATTTACTCTCATATTTTGGAAATTATTACATAAAGAATGAAGAGAATAATAAGAAAAAAAAATCTAACATTTTGGATAAAGGAGATGAATCTAAGCTCTAATCAATCAAAAAATTATCAAGGACATCAACTATAGTCCAAGTACAAAACCCATATATTATAATACCTACCAACTAGATATATAATCTTGAAAACCAGTACACGTAGATAAAATTTCATTTAAGGATGAACCATCAAACAACATGCAAAAATAGGTCCTTAGACTAACTCTAGTTATCAAAGGTCATTGGATTGAACTAACTTATTTGAAAAAAAAATAGATAAGTTTAAGATATTAGATATAAGTCCTCTTCATCATTTGGATTTACTATATTCAAAGATCAATTACAAGCATCTCAAATTAAATTAAATAAGTATGATTTAATAAATTTAATATGATAAAACTAGATTATATTATGATTGGTACTTGATTAACCCTAAATATATCATATAAAAAGATTAATATTATCTTATAATAACTTGATTTATCAAATCCATATATAGACTAGATAATGACTTATATAATAAGTCTTACATCTATATTTTTAATTATATTATATGATTAGTAGAAAATGATAAATGCACATTAAAATTATATAAAAGGTTAATCGATTATGGTTTTTATTATTTGTGCATCAAGAATAAAAATATTTGATTACTATGTTTTTAATTAAGCAAGCAAGAAACAAGGGTCTTGAACCCTATACAAAAGCAACCCCTTCTTATTTTGCTTCAGGGTGGTCCCCATATCCTCTTGATCATCCGTTTTGGGATCCTTCTACACATGGGTGAATAGAGAAGTACTCATAGATTGAGTCCAACATCTAAATTTTCATCTCTAGAAACATGGTTGCCCTTGGTTTTCAACCTTTTCTTTTGTTATTCTCACCTTCTAGCATTCTCTTCACCAGTTGATTGTGGGAACCCAAATTATTCATGGATTTCTACATTAAAGAGCACAAACACGTCATCCCTTAATCCTAGGATTTGGAATTATCATCTAGAGTAATGGGGGAAGTGTTATACTACACTTGAGAAGGCATAACTCACACAACCAACTTGGTCTTAGCCTAACTATTGCTCCCCACCACCATTTCACCTATAATTTTCTTTGGAGGTTTACTCTCAATTATGTCCTATTGAAAACTAGACACCTTCGCAACAATAGGGTGCAAAGAGGAGGGAACATTCAAAGAGATGAGATTATTACCCTTATTCTCAGGGTTGGAAGGATGGAAGGTATCAACCAAGAAAATGTTAATGGGTTTGGGCGGACATGAGGCAAGGTGGAAATGATAAAGGTACAAAATGAGGCCCTAGTTTTAGAGAATAATAGATTTATTAAGGCTTTTTTGAGTGAAAAACTTGGCTTCCCTAATGGAATTCTCTAGAGAAGAGAGGAGAAAGAACAAGAAGCTCATCAATATTTTGTGGTAGAAGTGGTTTAACATATAAAAGTGATAATGAAAATAAAAATTGAAGCAACCTTTGAGGGTAAAACATTTCATGAGGACTCTACAAACTTGATCCCAAGGCTCCAAAAAAATTTGATGCTCCAACCCATTTTGGTACTTGATTGACACTTCCCCTTCTTTGAAGAATTTTCCCATATTCTTAGCATCATGGACTTTGCTTTGATGATGGAATTTTTTCCCTTGGAAATTAATGCATGTGGATTTACTAATGAATTCTTCATTAGCTTCAAGCTTCACACCTTCGAGTTGGACATGTCTTCTATTCCAAGATTTGATGAATTGAATGGAAATTTTTTGGTCATAATCATTCAACCATTCAAGATATGACATAATACCACCTTCACTAAAAATATACCAAACAATCCTATACTTCTTCACTTCATCACAAGACCTCATCTCTATGTGAATTCTATCACCCCTATGATTAAACTAAGGCAAAGGAAAATGGAAAGGGGAAGGGAAAACCAATGTTGCAAAGAAACCTTTCAAATTTTAAAAGCTTCCCACCAACACGTAAAACTCAAAATTTTCCACTCCCCAAGATGATGAGACAAAATACTTAAAGAATGCCTCAAATTTAGAACAATTATGAAATATTCAAAATCCCACACCTCAAATATGTGATTTTAGAAATTGTTCTTTAGTCATCTCATATTTGAATTGTTACTTAATAAATAATTATGGCTACACCACAATTCCAAAGAAATGAACTTTAGAGTACATATCATAAGACCATTGTTTTGATCCTTAAGTATAATCAACATATGAACTATCCCATCGAATCTCACTTGTATATTCCAACATAGCCTACATATATTCCAATGAATATTAGGACTTAAAAGGAAATTATTGACACACAATGCCACTAGATAAGTGTACTTTAGAGTCCACCTCATCAAATCAATTTGTCAATCATAAATTCTAAACAACATCTCAACAATCCCATCAAATTCCTCATTAGCACTCCTCCCACTTGGTAGAAAAAAGTGCAAATAAACCAACCAATGCTGCCATATAAGTTTAACTTAGAGTCCACCTCATTAGATCAACCTATCAATCAATAAGTCTAAATAGAATATCAATTGTCCTATCAAAACCCACATCAACATTCCACCTAGATGGTGGAATAAAGTGCAAGTTTGTAACCCCTCTCGAACAAAGACTCTGAGGGTTCAAATAATTCATGAGTGGGGTCCATTTTTCTTAAAAAATATTAAGAAAATTGTTCTAATTCATTAGTTTCTTGTGAAGGAGATGGGGAAGGGAAACATGAAAGTTCCCAAAATCTCTAAAATAATACCACAACCTTGTGTTGATACCAATATTGGCCATGGCATCAACCACTTGGTTTCCCTCTTTGTTTGTGTAACAAATTTCAAACTCATTAAGATTATTGGAGAGGACTTTATTATTAGACACAATATCAAAATATTCCATCTAGGTCTCTCTACCTAATGTGGCATCAATGATTATCTTGGAGTCCTCTTCAACTTGTAATTTTTGGATACCCAAATATAGAGCCAATTTAATTCCCCAAAAAATAGATAAAGCCTCAGCCTTGTTATTAGATTTTTCCTCTAAGCCTCCCATATAAGAAATAATGAACTCACCCTTATGAGATGTTATAACTCCCCTACGACTAGTAAGACCAGGATTCCCTTTTGCAGCCCCATCAAAATTCAATTTACTCCAACCATTAGGAAGGGTTTCCAAAGAGTATTTTGACAAGTTGTCCTTTTTTTTGTCAACCTTATTTATACCCATAAATAAACCCCAATTCTTAGCTATAGTGATCTCCATGTAGTTAGGGAGAACTTCAAAAACTTTAAGATTACAATTGGAGACATTTTCCAAGAGGATTTTAGAGAAAGTAAAGAAAAACTCGTCAGAGTATTTAGTAGCATTCCTAAAAATGTGGGCATTTCTCTCTTTCCACAAGCACCACACGATGTGAGGAGGGGTCTAAATCCGGAGTTGTTTATTAAGATGATGATGGAAAGGGGAGTACCAGCTATCCATAAAGAAGGTCGTGTTCTCATTCATAACAACATATTTCAATTTTTTGCATGGACTTTTCCTACATAGCTCTAACAAAATCACAATTGAAAAATAAATGGGGCATAATTTCTTCCTTATTTTGGAAAAAAAATACATATATTAGAGAGTAGAAAACCTTCCTTTTGTAGATTTTCTTGCATGAGAAATTTATTGTGGTCTACCATCCACCAAAATAATTTCATTTAGGGATAAGCTTATGGTTCCAAATTTATTACCAAAAAATTATCCCAAGTGGGATGTCTACCAAGAGACTATAAGAAAACATGACTAATAAAGAGCCTATATTATCCTAGAACCAAAGGATTTCATCCTCCTTAGGAAAAAGGGGGACCATAAACTCTTAAATCTTCTTCTAAAGGTTACAATCAACTAAAATCAAATCATTCTTATTGGGACAAAATTCAAATAATTTTCTCCATTGATTAAGGATACCATTCCTTAAGAGATAGTCACTCACTATAGAACCAAACAAGTTAATGGTATTGTAAGCCAATCTACTATAGGATTGTAACTATTTAAGGCTTGAAATTTCAACCATTTATCTTCTCAAAATATTATCTTACTAACACATACTAGCTTCCACATGATTCCTTTTTTGTAAAAGACTCTAAATTTTGAGAACATTATTCCATAACATCAAGCATTTTGGAATACCAATTTCAACAAGAAAGTTATTTTCTAGATTATTAATTAGGTATGTATCTTTCATAAACATGTCCCAATCCTTATTCCCCTTAATTAAACACCAACCCACTTCTGCAAGTCCTTGTTGGTAAATTGGATTTTTCTAATTCCCATACCTCCATACAATTTTGGCAGGCACACTTTATCCCAACAAATGAGATATATTCTTTTCTTTTTCTCAACTCTAAAACAAAGAAAGTTTCTCTAAATTTTCTCAAATTTCTCTAGCATATATTTAGGGAGTTTGAATAAGGAAAAAAGTATATGGGAAGACCTTGTAATGAATCTTTTAGTAGTTTTAATTTACATGTTAGGCTTAAGAGTTTCCCTTTCTATCCCACAAGATTCCTCTGAATTCTTTCCAAAACCAAGTTCTACAAGGATGGGGTAACATCTCTAACTATCATAGGGAGTCCAACATAAGTGGTTGGAAGTTGAGCACAAGAACATCCTAGAATGACTTTATTTTTAAGTTGTAATTCATTAGAGGTGTTGAAGAAGTAAATTTAAATTTTCTCACAATTTATATCTTGGCCAACAACAAGATAGTCCTCCAAGAATTGTTTCCACTTTCTACAGAATAGTATCATCCACACATTGTTGTATGGTTGAAAGTTGAACTAAGGATGCAACTTTCATACCCTTCAGTTCCCTATACCTAGTCATGGTCATAATATTCCTTCTGATAACCTCCACCATTAAGATGAAAAGGTAAGGGACAAAGGATCACCTTACCTGAGCCCCCTATCAAAATTGAAGAAGCCACAAGGAATACCATTGATCAACACCAATAATTTGGTAGTAGAAACACATTCTCTCATTAAGCTAATAAAATTATCTAGAATCCAAATCATGCAAGAACCATGAATAAGAATTTCCAAGAAACCTTGCTTTAGTGATATATAGCTTGAGGACCATCCCTTAAGCTTGGATCATATCCATAGATTGGATTTCATGGGTATTCATGACAACATCCAAAAAAAATCTTCCTAGAACAAAACCTTTTTGACTATTAGAGATCAACTTTTCATGAAAGGGTTGGATTCTTGGCATTACTTTTTTTGAAAAAAACCTTATAGATTGTATTAAAGAGACTCGTAGGTTTAAAATCCCCCATGGAAACAAGATCAACCTTTTTTGGAACAATGGCTATGAAGGTGTTGATTCATTTAAGAATTTTCCTTGTTCTAACAAAATCTCTAGCCCTATTCATGATATTTTTCCCAAAAATTTACAAAAATTCTTAGAAGAATGAAAGAGGGAAACCATCCAAACCTAGGGATTTTTAGGTGCCATGGAAACTATCATAGCTTTGACCTCATCTTTAGTGATGGTTTTTATGAGGAAGAGATTATCCTTCCGAGAAATTAAGGAGGGAATGTTTTCTAATATTTTTTTAGTAATAGGAGAGGAATTATAACCTAATTTAGAAAGTAACAATTCAAAATACCTAGTAGAAAGCTAACCTAGTTTATCCTATTCTATTGAATATGTTGGTGATCCTATGTGTAGGAAATCCACCTCAAACCATGTCTTCAAAATAAATGGTGCAAGTTATATCCCATGGATTGAGTAATATTTAAGTGAGCTACCTTCTATGGCTCTTAATAAAAAGGCTAAATACAAAAGTAGCTCCTACAAAGTCAATTTGACATAGAAGAATAATGGAAGAGTTTCATCTTGATACTAGTAAAAGTACCACTTTATTATATGATAACTAGATACATTTTATTCTTATTTTAAGAAAAAAAGAAAAAAAAATTAAAGATCATGGCCACTTCATTCAAGGGAAAATTATTTAGCATAAAAATTATCTCTAGTTCTATTCATTCTATTATTAGGTGGAAGAATTACTATGATCAAGAAGAAATAGGCTAGAATTACAACAATCACATATCAAACCTTTCTGTAGTATTGAGCTCTCCAAATTTAGATTAATGCTTGGCCTTAAGGAGATATCATTGAGCAAGAGTGTAGTTTCTTAGTCTTAATGTTGTAGTCATGCCATGAATTTTATTTGATTTTCTCTTGGGTTTGGTTGTAGGTCATAAGAAACTAGTTCTCATTTAATTTTTTTAGTTCTATTAAACTAAGTTCTTTCAGATATTCCTCTTCGTTCAACTTTTTAATAATTATAATTCTTAGGTTGAGAACTATGTATTGTATTGGAAATGGTGCCTTCCAATCCATAAAATAATTGGAATGTATAATAATTTGTTAAAATTTTATAGGTTATGTTCTAAGCCTAGCATATCATAGGCATTTTTTGATCTCAATATGAGGTTTCTTCATTATAGAACTTTTTTGGTTCCTTTCCCAAGATCTTATTGAATGATATGTTTGTTCCATTTCCTTGGGTATTATATGTTGTTCTTTTCCTATGACTAATCATGAAAATTCCTTAAATATTTTTAATTTTTGATTGAAAAATACCTCCTTTGATTACTCATGATGTTTAATGGGAATCCAAACATTGTAACAATATTCTCATAAATAAAGTTCGCTTTTATTTGTGTGGTACAAAACTTCATAGATTTTACTTTGACTCACCTAGTAAAATACTCAATAGTGTAATGTGCATGGGTCTTCTAAGAAAGTGGACTAATTGGTCCTATGAAATCAAAGGCACATTTTTCAAATGGTGTCATGGCTAGTATCGGTTACAATGGAATTTCATCTCTTGTGGTTGTATTTTAAATTCTTTGACCCATATCACAATGTGGAGTATATTTACTAGCATATTTAAATAAATTGGCCCACTAAAGCCTTCCTTATAATTCTATTATGAGAATTAAGTCCTCAAGAGATGGCTTCATGATAAATTATTTTATGATTTTATGTCTTTCATATTCTAATACTATTTTTCACATAACATTAATTTTCTTTAATATATACAATTATCCATTAATTGTAGTAAATGGTAGAGACCTTTGAGCTAAATATCCCATTATAAAAAATTTTGTCGTTTTCTAAAAAGTTACATATGGATAAAATGTCAATAATATCTTGTATGTCATTTAGTACCACATTTAGTCTTAATCAAATGTGCACTTGGAAAATCATATTCAATTAATACTCCCTCTTCATTATTTTTCATCTTAGATACACAAGTTTCTCCTTGATTGGTTTGTCCTATTTTAACCATATTTTAAAAGTTAATTCCTTGGAACAACATTATCCATTAGCATATGTGGCTATTTATCACTAGTATATTCATCAAGTAATTTAGTGGCCCATGATCTCATGATCTATGTAGAAAATGAATGGTGTTGTTAAAAGGTAATGTCTAAATATGTGTAGAGAAAACACAATTTCTAGATCTTCTCTTTCTATTGTAGTATAGTTTGTTTCTTTTACTATAAGATTCTTACTTGCAAAATATAACTAGGTTGTCCTATCTTCCTTTTGGTTTTGCTATTAATGGAACTATTGTGGTACCAAATGAATTGACATGAACATGAAATGGTTGTCCAATTTAAAAAATCTAAAATAAATCATATTTTTTTAGTTTAGTTGATGGGACTATTTTCATATGCATAGTCCATAGTCCATATTTCATTTAAGTATCACATAAAATAAACTAAGTATTTTAAATACTAAGCCAACTATTCATATGCATAATTTATTTTAAGTTTGTATCTACATTAGATAAGTATTTTTTGAAATTTTGAACTAAGTAGATTTTACTATGATTCTAAACATGATAGGAGTGTGCTTTAGGATTTCTTAAAGAATTCAAAAAGGTTTGAACAAAAATAAGAATTCAAAAAATAAATACAAAGAACAAAAATCATGGTAATTTTTTTCTCGTTCTCTATGTTCCTACATTTGTATATATATGCTTTTGATACACCATTGTGAGGATTTTTTTCATATAAGATGGTAAATAATTTATTTGTAATTATGATAGTGGTATATTTGTTAATGATGTCAGAAAATAGATTTCTTCCAATAAGAAAATTTATATAGTAAATAAATGTTTAGAAAAATGTACATTAATATTAATATATTTGGAAAGGTTTATCAAGACAAACAATGACATTTTTTATTTATTTAATGAAAAGGTTCATGGAAGAAAATATGGGAGAGGTAAATATGTGGGTTAGCAAGATTGTTTTACCTAATTTATCTATATTTCTAAGTATATTATAGGAAGACTAAAATTAATTGTAGACTAGCTCTACAAATATCTTCCTACAACTCTCATGTGAAGTTGATTACAAAGGCTGCAAAGAGGAGAGAGGGAGAGAGAATTGCACCAATGTATGAACTCTTTTATTCTATCCTAGACAATCCTTTTGTAATTTATTTGTATCACCCTTCATAATTTTTTTAACTTAAATGGTACAATAAAATCATTGAAAGGAATTTTTACATTTTGACTACTTAGGAATTTGACTGCTTAGGCTATAAAAGAGATTAGCTCAAAGTATATGCTTAAGCCATTACCTTATACAATTCCTTCTTTCAAATAGTTGTCTCTTTTATTATTGAGAATAACATTATATCTAGTTGGCAATCAATCATTGTGAGTAATTTTTCTTATTAATCTAATAATTATAACAAAAATAATAGTTTTTAGCTCATATTTATTTTTATCTTACTTAAAAATTATGTTCTTGGAATTGAGAAGAGTTCAAGTATGAGTGAGTGTATATCTTAAAATTGTGTTCTTGGAAAACATAATTTTCCTACCTTCTAGAGTAACCCATCTTGGAATTGAGAAGAGTTCAAGTATGAGTGTGTGTATGTCATCTTATCATCTCATAGCCACATGATCTATTGATGCGTGAAAATTATAGTAAAACTATTTTTTTTAGCACCATTTGTCAAAGACATCTTATTAAAACACTTTTGTATTTAAGTATGTAGCTTGTGAAAATACCCAACAATTGATTTTATGTATTTCTATTGGGAAGAATGTCAGCCAATAACCATGCAGAATACTTAGAGCAATTTAAGAGAAAATAAAGAAGGATTCTACCAAAACTCAATGTGATCAATTTAATCTACCATAAGAAATTTCATCCATTGGACCATAGGGTTCAAGGCCTACTTTATGTATTTCTTAGCTATAATGAGCTTATATATTCTAGTTTTGAAATATGTGGATACTTTATAATAATCTAAGGCCATTCCCACTTATAAGAGTACATAATGTTCAAATCTCAAGTCCTTTAAATCAAATTCTTACCTCACAAATCCATTCATCATTTATGGTTTTTTCTTCCCTATAGAGGCATTTTCCATAATTAAAATAGTTCACCTATACTTAGGGATGGCCTTGAGAGTGTAAAATACTAGAATCATTGTCATGAGTAGTCATAAAATTTGATTGAATTCTCTCAACTACTCTTTACGGTATTTAAGGTGTCAAAATAGAAAAGGTAGGATTTAAGATGAGGTTTATCTTCAAGAGCTTATAAGAAAAAACATAGTATTTTTAAGACTATCTCTACTTATTGTCTCTACTTTAAAAGATTACATAAATTGATACTATAGTTTAAGCCATACCTACCATCAATTAGGACTTGTTTCACTTTATATTTATAGATGATGGACTCAATTTGGAGTGCAATGAAGTACAATGGGTCGATGGTTTCACTAAATAAAAGTTGAAAAAAGTAGGATAATTGGCACACCTAGGCCTATAAATTATTCAAGTGTATTTTTTGGGGGGCTTGTGACTCTTGTACGATGTATTCCAATATATGATCCCTATGAATAGTAGATATTTTGAGGAGCTCTAAGATAGATATTAAAGTTGGATTCTTCTCAAGATGATCTAGAATATTTTATTATGTGGTCTATGTTAGATGCACAAGACAACTGAGAGGGGGGTGAATCAATTGTATACTTAAATCATTCAAACCCTCAATATCTTTTGAAACCCTTATTATGCACTAGCAAAATGTAATCTTATGAAACACTGATGCAAACACATCCAAACGCATAAGAATACCAAATTTACATGGAAAAATCACAATGAGGATTAGCTCACATATATATGAATAATGACAATACAATTATGCTCACTATCAAGGGCTCACTACCCAGAAAAAGAAGAAAGTCTCACTACCAAGAAGAAAGAAGATAGAATAATACTATTACAAAGAGATTCACTATCTCAAGGCAACAAGAGAAATCCACCACTGAAACTTTGCACCATTTGCAACCTTTGGCTCACTAACTCTAGTAACTTCAAGAACATTAAAAATGTAGACCCTTCTTCTCACTACATCAGAGTCATAGGTATTAAGCTTGCACTCAGATCACCACACTTAATCAATTCACATATTTCACACAACTTCTATAGATCCACACTCATCTCCAATAATTTACCTTGCTTATATACCAACCTCAACCTAAACAATCCCAATTAGGTTGGCCTTAATGAAGCGTATGAACCTAAAATGTGCAACATCAAAATAGGTTAGCACCAAACACCTCCATGGTGGAAATAAGTGAAGGATGACCACACCAAGGGTTAACTAGGACCCAAATCCATATCACCACACTACACTACACAACACATCCACAATCCACGAGATACCTCCACAAATTACGCTAGCATGCTAGGTATGTACACACTTCTCTAGATCACACAGACCACACAATAAAGATTCATAGCATACACACAACATCTTAGAATATTCTAACATCATCATAATATTCTACAACTCTACCACAATCATCTGAAACTAAGAACACCATCATTTTGTACAACTAGACATATTTCCATAGAACGCAACTTACTAACCAACCTTATAGAACACTTAAACACCTAGAATCTCAAGGGAATGAAGTTACAGATAATATAATCATGTTCCCAAATCTGCAATACAAGAAACCTTACTTCAAATAAATGTGAAGCAATCTCATTTCTCCTAGACAACCTTCTACACAGACAGGAAAACTGTCAACCACAAATTTTACACAAAATGAACCAAAACTTGATCCTTTGAACACCTCTAATCATCATATCCAAACCAGGCAATCATTATCTTCAACCATGAAGAAATGTAGAGCATAACACTGAACACACCTCTATCACACTACACACTCTTTTATTCAAATTTTCTCAAAATCACTTTGAAACCAAGTGAACCAACTGCATCAGTAACACTATTGACACATATTTAACATATCTACAACATTTGTAACACTTCTTATCAACTCCAACACTCATCAAACCACAACCATACTACCAACAATATCCCTAACTATACTAGAGGTTGACATTGTCAACACCAACAATCTTCCAACACTCTCTACTTACAAGGGGTTGACATCAAATGACAACACCCAAACAACTCAAGCTTCCAACAATCCCTCCCTTTTCATTGATGGCAACACTAGCTCTCTAAAAAATCATCAATAACAAAATCAACCAACAACAACTCTGCAACAAGAATTACTCCCCTTGTATGGACCACACTTTATATCTTGAAGAAGATAATCTCCTCTCCTACCTTCATGACATCATTTCCAAGGAGGAAGATTTTTGGAAACAAAGGTCTCGTGCAATTTGAGTTAAGAATGGAGATCATGATACTAAATTCTTCCATCTTTCCTCTTTGAAGCATAAGGAATCTAACATGATTTGTTTGATTCTTGTCGAAAACTCTATAGTTGAATATTATGATATCATCCATCTAGGGAAGCTTCAAAGTAATTTGCTAAGTTTCTCAAGGATGTTTTGGTTGTTAATCATGCTTTGGAGGAGAATTATCTGGAGGTCATTTAGAAGATTATATCTAAGGAGCAAAACAATATGTTATCTTGCATTCCTTCTACTAAAGAAATAAAGGTTAGACTTTTTTTCCTTTGAAGGGAATAAAGCCCCTAGGCTTGACTGTTTCCCTTTTCTTTTCTTCCAAATTTTTTGGGCTTTTGTGTCTATGGATGTGATCAATGCTACTAAGGAATTCTTTGGGTGTAGAAAGATATTGAAAGAACTTAATTCCACATTCCTTGTGCTTATTCCGAAGATGCCTAGAGCCAATAATTTTGGTGATTTCAAGCCCATTAGTCTTTACAAATCTATTTATAAAATCTTCTCTAAAGTGTTAACAGTTAGGCTCCAAGTAATTCTCCCTTTGATCATCTCTAGTAAGCAAAATTGTTTTGTTCGTGGGAGGAAAAATTTAGATTCAATCATCACGGTGCATGAAGTTGTTCACTCTCTATTAGTTAGTAAGAAGGAGGGGTATATTTTCAAGCTTTATCTAGCTAAAGCTTATGATAGAGTGAATTGGAGCTTCTTAGCTAAGGTGCTTCTAAAATTTGGTTTTGGTAACAAGTTTGTTCAGTTGATTTCTCAAATGGTCTCATCTTTCAATTTTTTGGATTTTGATTAATGGCTCTCTATCTTCGTTTTTAAAAGCTCTCTTGGGATTCATTAAGGGGACCCGATCTCCCCTTTTCTTTTATTAATTATGGCTGAAGTATTGGGGAGATTTATTCATCAATATTATCTTTCTTCGAGCTCTTTGATAGATATCAAGCCTTCTTCTCAATGCAAGCCTTTGTCTCATCAAAAAATTATTGATGATAAAATCATTATGTGAGAGGCTTTGGTTAAAGAAGTGAGGGTGATCAAATCCATTTTAAGTAGGTACAAAAAATCTTCAGGGTAATTGGTCATCTTTCCCAAGAGTTTGATCTTTTTTTCTAAATACCCCTATCCAACTTCAATTGAAGTTGGCTGCCATTTTAAATTGTAAAGTGGGGAGTTTCCTCGTGACTTATTTGGGCCTCCCACTTTGTGGTTCTAAGATTTTAGATTCTCTCTGGCTTGGTTTGTTGGATAGGTTCAATTCCAAGTTGGCAGGTTCAAAAGGAGTGTTACTTAGTCAAGTTGGCAAGCTACAATTTATTCAAGCTTATTTACAGAACTTACCTATCTACGCCATGAGCCTCTTTTAAATTATGGCTAAATTTGAGGAGAATTTTGAACAGATTCTAAATCATTTCCTTTGGGTTGGTTTGGAGGAAAGGAAGAGAATTCCTTTATTAGCCTAGGACAAATTTTATAGGCCAAAAAATGGGGTGGGATCGATATAAGGAAACTTAAAAGTCTTAACTTGGCTCTATTATCCAAAAACACTTGGCCCCTTTTCTACTAAGACATAGGTTGGTCAAATATCTTGAAGAATAAATTTTTAGCTAGGTATAATAATACTAAGGAAGTTTTGGTTGTGGATGACATCCCGAAAGGCTCTTATTTCTAGAAGAAAATTCTTCATATGAGGAAGGTGATTAGGGAAGGTACTAGATGGATTTTTTGGGATGACAAATATATTATTTTCTGGGAGGATTCTTAGTGTGTTAACAACCCTCTTTTGGATTTGCAGTGGGCTTCTCCTCTTTAATGTGCTTGTCTAAGGCTCTTTGGCTATTGGGTGGCTGACTATATTCATGATGGAAAATGGGAAAATCTTCAAAGATGTTTCCCTTGATCCTTTCCACTTATTCCTTTATCAAGTCTATATTCTTGTTATTCCCATGTCAGATAAGCTTATTTCGTCTCCTTTTGATTGGAATTTTTATGTGTCTTCAACCTTTAGCCTACTGTCAAATTTTTTGTTCCCTCCTCCGTTCTAGAGTGGACTGTGGAATCCATTTTTAACCCCTAAGATCAATATTTTATTTTGGCTTTTAGTCCAAAATAAATTTCTAATGTGGGATAACTTGTGCAGGAGAGGATTTTCCATTCCCAATAGATGTGCACTGTTTGAATGTTGTTTTGAAGATTCCTTTCACATTTTCTAGAACTGTGAGTTCTTGTGTTATGTGTGTGGAAGGTTCCTCTCCCTATGGAACCTTGGTTGGGTGTTTCCAAATTATTTTAAAGACTTTTTATCTACTAGCGGGATTTCTCTTCCTCTAATCCTTCTCTTCAGGTGCTTTGGTCCCCGTCAGAACCTCATATTTCTTAGGGGCTCTAGAAGGAGAGAAATAATAGGGGTGTTTAGAGGTGTGAAACTTAAGGAGGAGGTTGTGTTTTGTAAAATACTAAGAGCTATCAAAGAAAGATTTTTGTTTAGGATTCTTGATAGGCAATGGGATGGTAAAAAAATTCTCTTTCCATAGGTATGATACCTGTGTGGTGGCTAAGTGGTATCTCAATTATGATTTATCTTGTTGTATAAGATCGATGAAAAATCCTAGAGATAATGTTGTTTGGACAAGACCACCGAAAGGGTGGGTGAAGGTTAATTTTGATGGGGCAGCCAAAGGGAACCTTGCACCTACTGGTTGTGGGGAGTGTTGAGGAATGATGAAGGTAGGCTAATATTAGCAGTGCCACTCCCATTGGGAATCCAAACTAACCACTTAGTTGAAGCTGAGGCAACCTATGATGACATCTAATTGGTGGTGGATAGTGGCTTCAAAAAAATTGGACCGAGGGGGAGTCACTCAACATTATTAGATGCTTGCTAAATCTGAGCCCCCCTAGTTGGACAATTGAAGCTCTAATTCATGATTCCTAGGGGCTAATCAATACTTTTGATGAGGTCAAATTTTACATTTTTATAGGGAAGGAAATTCATTGTCGAACCATTTCACCAACAAAGGGGTCAAACTTCAGTACTTCAAAGTGTGGGATGGGTACTTTTTAGTACCTGTCGATGTCCTCACCATTCTACTTAATGATGCTAAGAACATAACCTAAGGTAAAATGGGATGGATGCTTATTAATTTTCATTTACATCACATATTTAGTGGGTATTTTGGAAGCTTCTACTGCTCACTTGTTCTGGTTATTGGGAAGAGTCTAGTGTGATAAGAGTAAAAAATATTGGGGAAAATGGGCAAATATTGTAGCCAGGTTGAGCCTATCTCTTGTGACGGGACCAGGAGAAATTCAAAGGTTTGGTGCATCTATTGGAAGAATGAAGAAGATCAGACTTTGTGTTATCATTGATGTCACCATGTTGATTGAGTTGTCAGTTTGACCTGGTACTCTGAACCAGTATGAAGAATTGGTTTACATCCTCTGGTATTTTGGTCCACAACCCCCCTCTAGTGTTCATCATTGCTCGCGATTTTGGGAAATGGTTTTTGGATGTTGTAAGCCTGCATGTTCAGGATCTCATGTGTACAAGTGCTTGTATGGAAAGTTGGCATTGTTTTGTTGCTATATTTTGTTATTAGGTATATCCCTAGATGACCCAATAAATAGTTGATGGATTAAATTTTGTATTGTAGATATATGAGCGATCTATCTTTGGTCCATACCGACATGATATAGCATGTTACATGGTTGAATTATTTTTAGAGAAATGTTGCACTAACTTGAAGCTGACAGTTAGTCTTTTTGGTGAATAAAGATTGCATCTAATTAGGCTGACCTAATTGATGCTTGCAGATGAGTTAGATATATATATTGGATAGTTTTGATATTGAAAAAAAAGAATAGAATGGAAGTGTGATTCGAATGCAAAGTATGGTGTGAATGTGAAGCGAAGTGTGCGGAAATGATGAAGCGTGTTAAGTCTGTTTATTGAGCATCACAGGAACTGAATCAACACTTATTAGTTACACTCTTACCAGTTCATGTTCTGGCTATAAGCCATTTTGTTATTGTAATCCTTTTGTAGGAAATGAGCCTCCTTGTTTGGACAGCGAGTCCTCGTTGTAAGCAGTGAGCTTTTGTATCTGGTAGTGAGCCTCATTTTGTATCTGGTTTTGGAACTACATTATATAGTGAGTTAATCCTCACTATGGTTTTTCCCATTCTGGGTTTTCCATATAAAAATTTTGGTGTTCATGTGTTGTGTGGTTTCATGTTTTGTTAATGCTTTATTGTTATATGCATTGAAATAATTGGATGGTGTTTGTTTAATAAGTTCAAGAAGATATTGATTCACCCTCCCCCCTCTCAGTATCTTGGGTATTCAATAGAATCCTTGAGGGGGTGGTCTCATGTCTTATATGGAGCATCTTCATGGTTATGACCATGAAGCCACCAATTTTTTTGTGATAGGATAGAAAAATCAAACTCTATTTGTTCATGGTGTGGAGTTCTCGAAGTTATTGTGGAGATTTATGGGCTTTTGCTATAGGTAAGTAATTTTTTCAAAGATCATAAAGCCAATAGGAGGCTTTAAATCAATTTTTCAAAGGCGGTGAGACGGCTAAATTGGTGAAGCTCTCCTCTTGGGGGTATGATCATTTGTCCATTAAGCCCATTTAGGCTGAGGTGGCAGAGGTGATTATGCAGTATGTCACCTTAGATGGTAGGTACATGACTCTTCTAGGTGTGCATTACAATTTTCTTAATCATTTTTGACACAAGTTATTTGTCTCATTTCCTTTCTATCTGCTTGCTTCACTTAAGTCCTTAGTGAAAGACCATGCTAAAAACCCTAATGCTCATGTGTTGCATGAGAGCTTAGTTTTGTTACGAATGGAGTATGTTAAAGCCCATGTTTTGGATAAGACTTTGAAAGGGAATGAGGGAGCTCAAGAGAAACAAATTTCTAAATCTATGCAAAATTTAGATACAGGGTCTAATTCTCTAGATGATGATGGTGACGAGGAATGGAAAGAGATGAAGGTTGGGGTGGATTCGATGGAGTTTCTCTCTTCCTCCAATTCAGATGAGGGTGGGAAAAAGAGGAGGAAGGTGCCTCCAAAGAAAAATCCCCCCAAAAAGAAAACCAAAAATATTTCTTGGTTTGATGGCTCCTAGATGGGTGAGGAGGAGGGTGGTTGCAGTGTCCAAAGGCATGGAAGGAAGCATGGGCTGACTCCTAAGGTTGTGGTCAGCAAAGGGAAAGAGAAGATAGTTGAGGATGGTTTCATAGAGAAGGTCATTGACAAAGATGAGATGGAGCGTTCCCCTTTAATTGGAATGGCCAAGGGTTCTTCTGATGCTACCAACATTAACCCTCTCTCGAAGGATTTTTGTACCTTCATGCTAATAAGGAAGGAGTTTATGATGTTTTAGGGATGGCGAGAGAGAGTGTGGTAGGCATTTTTAGACTAAACAAGTGGTTCCTTTTTTAGCTCAACAAAGTCAATGTTAAGATTCGAGGGTTGTAAGAGAAAGTTGCCAAAGATGATGATGATCTAGAGACTTCTGGTTCTCAAGAGTTAAAGTTAAAAAACTATGGAAATTGAGGAGGTTGTCAGTGTGCTCAAAATTGACCATGATCTCCGCTTGAAGGATTTGGAAAAGAAGACTTGTGAGATTAAAATAAGCATAGAGAAACTATTAAAGATCAACTAGTGCTCAAGTAAGAACACTGTAGACACTTAAATATTCTCATTAAGAAATTGAGGGAATTGAAAGAGGAATATATGGTTGATGGTTCTAATAAGCTAAGGAGAAATCTGCTAAAGAAAACGGTAAAAGAAGTGTGTTGGAAGGTGAGAAAGGCCCAAGTTCCCACACCCAAGGGAGTAAAAAGAAGACCTTTGAAGAAGAAAAGGAGGAACTGTGAACCTTGATCACTCAATAGTATAACCAATAGTTGGAGGTGGTTGATACCCTCAAGAATCTGAAATAGTATTTTGGATTTTTGTTGCTTTTAGTTTGTTGTGCTATTATTTTTCTTTTGGGTTGTTGTGGCTTGCTTGTTGCTTGTCTATGTTCTCATCTTTTGTAGTAGTGTTTTGTAATGTGGGGTTTTGAGTCTCTTAAAAAACCCATTTTTCAAGTTAATAAAAAACATTTATATAATATTCTAATGTAAGGTTGTCAAATCTTATACATATTATATGATTTATAAAGCAAATACTATTTAGATAATTAATTATTTATAAACTATAGTTTTGAATAGGTGTGATTAATATCCCTTTAGGTATCTTTCCATCCCTTCTATATTTAATGAGGTTCTCACTCATTGAGAGGTAATGCAATTTGGAGATTAATAATGATTTTTATTACTACGCACAAGAGGTGTTATTAGTCATGTAGAAAGAAGAAGTGTTTCCCCATATTTGATCTATGTTTTTATAGACCATTTTATAAGTGTTCTATAATGGAAAAGATGCCTTATTATATTTTTTACTCAGAAGTGTTTTCCCCATGTATCGATTGTGTGTCATATTTAATTTGTGTGTCTTATAATTCTCATTTTATTTCTTTTATATTTATTTGTAATGATTAATAACCTAAGATCTTAATTTCTAACATGATATCATAGTAGGTTAGAATGTTAATTATTTTATGTAAGTGATATCTAAGTAGATTTTTCATACTAACCATTTTACTGGTAAAGATAACAATTCAATTTGAGGAACTATGAACTATGATGCTAGTTTCAAAAAACAAAAAGAAATATAAAGAAGAAATTACAATACTATTTTAATGTTCATGAATGAGAAAATTAGGCCAATCAAACCTTATAGTACAACTAATAAATTAGGGTTTGTAAATACTAAAAGAGACAAGACTATACATTATAAGTTCAAAGTAGAAAATAAAACTCTAACCAAGGTTGGTAAATTCAAAATGAATTCCTCCTAAATATGTTAATACATAGAATATTATGTGTTCCAAACATGTCATATAACCATGAGAAAGCAAGAGCCACTACTTTTTCTCCATCCTTATACCTAGTAGTGTGCACATATATATAACATGAGTGCCAACCCAAGTGGGTGGTGTAGTGATGTCTACTCTTTTCTATCTAATTAACACTAGAATAAAGCTTATTCGATCATAAGAATCAAAAAATATAACATGAAATCTTTAATGAAAAAATTGATATATCCAAAGAACTCACAATATAAAATTATATCTCTTAATCTATAACTATCTTTTATAATCATAACCATTAAACTATTACAAATATCTTATGTAATCATTTATTATATTTAATACAATTAATGTTTTTATCCAATATAAAAACTAAGCAAGTATGAAAATTTGCATAATTCTACATAAAAATATAATATAATTTCAAACTAATTTGGAGAAAAAGAACTTGTATAATATCTATGACCTTAGAAAACATGTTGATGGAGATAAAATGTAGTACAATCGTTTTTTTATCGCCCACATTACCTTTTTGAATGGTTGCCCTTCCACGAAAATTTTATTTTATTTCAACGGATAATTTTATTCCTGTCCTTGTGGTCGCTTCATGTGGGTATTTATTCTATTTCAATTCTACGCAACACACTACATTGGACCGTTGTACCATAATATTAAGTAAAATAACTCTTAATGTTGGACTTCCATTGAATGAATGAACACCCACTTTAGACTTAACGTAGCATTGAGTGGCGAGAATCTAGGTACTAAACTCTTAGTATGAGATTCCTTTAGATATGATGAGGATATTTGGGCTGTTTTAAAATGTCCCCACTAAAGAAATGGGAGCTTGCACTTTTGACCTTTTTCTCTCTAAAAAGTGAGTTGCTTTGGGTGGCACTTCTTTATTTGTAAATAGAATAAATGCTTGATTTGACAACACTTTATTGAAGATTTTTTTTGTGAAGGTTGATGGGTTTTCAACTTTCACTCTAGTAAAAAGGCAATGGAGGAATGTGTCTAAATGTTGTCAATGGTCTTACATCAATCAATCTTCATATGGTTGATCATTGAAGAAGTCATTATTGAATATTTGGTGTAAATTCGAACAATGAATATTGTGTGAATTTAAACAATATATTTTGTTGTAGTCATCTTGTAGGAAGATACAATATGAGGTTAAAGGTTGAGGCTTGACATATAGGAGGGGGCTTAAATAAGAAAGAGGAACAAGTTATATGTACGCTTGGAGAAATCTGATCTTTTTGTAATTTTTTAGCTATTGCTGGTGTGTCTTTTGCAGCTTTGTATTGTTGATGTATGATGATGTTGTTTTCTCTGTAAAGGCCCTTCTGTACATTTATGTTTTTCTATTAATATATTCTTTTTTTCAATAAAAATAAAAAAATAAAAAAAATAAGAAAGAAGGTGTAAATGCCAAGAATATGAAGCTTGATATTCATGAAGTAAAAAATGGCATGGTAAAGATTAAGGAGAGCAAAGAAAATGAAGATTCGACTATAGAGAATGTGCTCAACTTGATAAGAGAATGGTGAAAAGGATGTCATTGTAATGGAAGAACAAAGTGGCAAAGAAATAGGTAAAACCATAGAATTTATGCTCGGTGAAGAGGATGTCATTGTAATGGAAGGAAAAAGTGGCAAAGAAATAGGTAAAACCTTAGAATTTATGCTCCTTGATGATGTTATAAATTGCATTGTTGTTTTCATTCTATTATTGTGAATGTGCGCGTAATCATCTTATGCGGGTAATCTTGGATATCATTTTCAGAATTGCATACACTTTATATACTATTATTGTAGTGTTTCTACATTGATTTCCAACAAAATTATAGGTAAAATGCATACTCAACCTATTTTAACATCTACCCTGTTTGTACCAAAATGATTTTTTAAAGGAATGTAAGAATGTTACTCTCAATATTTATTATTTTTCCACTATGCAAGATACTAATCAAACTTGAAAAATTGATAATAAATTTTTGAACTATAGGCACCCATCAAAACACAACTCTTTCCTATTTGTATATTTTTGAAAAAATCCAACTTGATCTAAGGAAAAAAAAAGAGAAAAAAAAAACGTAAATGCATAGTGAAAGGCATACAATTTTAAGGAAGACCCAAGCATGTGGGTTTTCAAGAGAATCCATTTAGGGGAAGTAATTGAACCAAGCTCCTTACTACAACTTTGTATTTTGTTAATGATATTAATACTAGGCCTTAAAATCATAAACATAATCCTCCTACCATTATTTTTTATTAGATAAGGGGTTTTGAAAGGGCTCAAACCATCTTACAAGAAAGTTGTTGAAGAAAACTAGCCAAACAACACAACAACAACAAGGATGCTAAAAAGTGACACTATCTTAATACAAGATCTAGAAGCACAAAAACCCTTAATGTAGGTTTGAGACACATATTTTGGAAGACCTTTATTCCTTCTTTGAACCACAGTCCAAGAAAAATCATCATCAAATTCCACAAAATCGAGAGAGGGAGGAGGGGATGCCCTCTCCAACTTACAACCTTGGAATGAGTGAGGAGTTGATCATCCAATAGGGGAGCTCGAGCATCAAGTGGAAAACACAACACCCTTTGTAGGGGAGCAATAACATGACACACCAAAAGAGAGGGAGAAGTCAAAACAAGTGCAGCTAGTACCAAAGGTGGAGGAGGGGCCACCTCTCCACCAACAATAGGAGACTCAAGAGCCTTAGAATCAAACATCAAGACATCACTATAAAATTATCATGAACAACATCCTTCCACCAATAGGAAGGTCTCAACACCTTAAGGCAAGGGCAACAAGAAGCCAAATTCCCCATGGCAAAGCAACACATACAACAAAAGGGAAATTCCTTCATGATTGGCTCCAAGAATGATCCAACACTTGCAAAACAACCTCTTTCGAGAGAGGTTTAGATAAGTCCAATTCAACTAATAAGTAGGCAAAGGTGGTGTGAGTGAAGTGTGTAGTAGCATTGTCCACCTTGATGAATCAACCCACATCATTAATATTAATATCATCCTCCTACCATTGTTCTCTCTTAATATATATATAAGAATACTAATTAAATCAAAGGATTCTTTCCATATTCGAAACCTAAAAACTTAATTTCATTTAAAAATTTCTTTCCAAAATAATCTATAAGTTAATATATAATAATTAGTTTCCACCATTTTCCTTATGTAAAAGAAAATCAAGATGAACTATTTGGAAAAAGCTAATTTTAATTTATCAATAGGGCTAACCAAATTAATCAATCAAATTAAACTCTAAATCATAATAATTTATTAAATTAATTTCAATTGATTCATAAATAATTATAATCGTAAATTATTTATTTATTATCGATGAGTAAATTATCTTAATTGATTAGATTATAAATGTAATGCCCTGCCATGGAACCCGGAGAACAACACAAAATACATCTAAAGTTCTGAACAATCCTTTTTTTTAAACATCCAATTACAATATGAGAACAAAGTAAACATTACACAACGTTCTCAGGGTTCCACGACAACATTACTTAAAACAAACATAAGAAGAATAACACATCATAAAACCATAAACATAAAACATAAGAATATACCATATCACCGATGATAATCAAAAGAAGAGGTTTAATTACAAGTTCAAGATACATCAAATGAGATTGTGACAAATCTTGATACATCAAAATCATAATACAACAAAGTCTCATATAAGCATCATGAGTAAATACAATATAGATGATGAACAAGTACAACCATTGATCTCGTTCACGAGCACACCCAATGCCCAACTCTATGAACAAAGTGAATCCAAGAACCCGTAAAAAAAAATCTCGTCTCGAACTGCATAACCTGCAAGGGGACCCAATGGAGGATAGAGCACATTCCTCCCAACCATGTGGTACTCGAAAGTCCACCCCCATGCTAGGAGATAGTATCAAGTCCACAAGTCAAACAAATATAAATGAAGATAGAACATAACATCACATGGTTGACAACCACATCACGACACAACGACATAACGACATATCTAAACCACAAGAATACATGCAAAGCTCCCAGAGGCATAATCACAACAATCAGTGAATCAACACAAGAGACCACATAAAATGTATTAGGATGAGAGTGTCATCACATAGTTGCCTTAGGTTACCTTGGTGAACCTTCCTAGATTACCGGCCCTCATCCTGAGTTACCCTGGCAATCTCTACTGATTCCCGACCCCTAAACAAACACATGTGGAATCGAATTACTTTTTGAGTGGACAAAGTAAACAACTATGCCATTCCAGGCCTTCTCAACCTACCCTTAATTTGTACAAGCGCTAAGGTCTTAGGCGATGTATCAAATTATCTGAATTAGTTATGAAGACCACCCAAACCCCCAGTATATTTATTATGGTTTTCACTGAATTACAAACTCTCAATAGGTTACCTTGGATACCACTTAGGGTTTTGACCCCTATCGAAGGCCACTCTCCCTAATTACATAACTCAATATCAAGTACTACGGATGGCCATTACATGCGCGTCATACAAAACCATGAAAAAACATAACTCAACCATGACATAATCTGTCAAACTTTCAAAATACCTCCAAGGTAGAAACAATTGTGCAAGGCTAAATCCCAAGACAATGCATTGCCATAAAATAATAAGGTACGATGATATTAAACTTTACCATACAAAGCTTCATTCCTAGCCTCTGGAAGACTTCTAGGGTTCACTAGAGAAGATATTAAACATGAACCAAAATCCACTTTCATTTCCAATTACATCCATATACTTATTTCACAAACTCAATCCAAACAATACTAGAAGAATAAATACAAGGGTGAATATACAAAACACTCAAATCAAGTTACAAAATAATCCACATAAACAAGATATCCTCCTTCCATTATTTACAAATAATAGATGACTTCCTTTGCTTAATTTCCAACATATCATTCGTCAAACTTTTTGAACTAGACGTTCATAAAAGATAAGCATTGACATAATTTTTAATGATCATAATTAATTAAGAATAAACAGATTCTTATCTTTGATGATCCTTCATATAAAAAAAGCCAAAAATCTACTTAAATTTTAAGGATTACCAAATCAAACCCACCACTATTACACACAAGGTTAAAATCATCGTCAATAACACACGATCTGCACTTTTACTCACATCATACATTGGCTTACTTAGAGAAATATCAGACAGGTGCAGAACAAATATTCAAGGCATTACTTTCATTTCCCTCCATAGCCAAATAACTATTCATATAAATATTCGAATCAATTCTCTTTAATATACTTTTCCCTCAAAATACTTTTGTAAATATTATGATCATACAAATGATTAAGTCAACTTTATTTCTATGTCACTCATCTAATCATTATATTACCACTCTATATATATAAGGAATATATATTGATATAATTATATTTATATGTTTATATATATATATATATATATATATATATATATATATATATATATATATATATATATTATAAATGCGTTGAATATATTGTAAACATCAATCAAATGTACATTACCCAACATCGAATATACATATAACAATAACCATTGCCTACATATGAGCACATTGAAATTACAGATTTGAATACCAAGTAATACTTGAAATGCAGTAAAGAGCTAATAACATTATATCTAAAAAATTATCTAAGCTCGATTATATGTGGTGACATAATATATCAACACACCCACAAATGCACTCATATGATTTCAACCACCGAACACCAAGATGATACAAAGCTAACTGAAGATCACAACCAATAGTGGTGGCACATGCATATTGAATTCTATAAAATCAAATGCCAATTTTAAACTGAATGCACCGAATTACAAGACGGGTTGCATGGCCATCAAACTATAGTTCAAAAGATGCTAAATTTCAAGGTACCCATCCAACACACATAGTCAACTAGCCAACTCACTGAAGATTTAACTATCTACACAAGCCAAATATCAAAATGCGAAAATATGATTGAAAGATAAGCCAATTTGCAACATGTTGTTTATATCATAGTTACAAGAAGTAAGCATCACTTATAATAAGATATATCCAAGGCTAAGTAAAGATGTTGTATGAAACCCAAGGAGAATACACAGGAGATAAGATCAAAGCAAACAAGCATTATGTCGGCTCTCAAGGGATAACTGAAATAGGGAGGAAATTCACAAGATTCTTCATTGCTTTGAAACTGTTGGTGTTTTTTATTACAACCCAAGCGGACTTCCCGAGAGCTTATATGAACTTGCCATGTTCAATGATAAAATTCTAGGAAGTGATTGGCCAACTCGACGAGAAAAAGGGATAATGCTAATTTTCCTACACTTTGGGCTCTGTAAGACCCAAAAGGGTATTCCCTAAAATGTGCTCTTTAAATACAACATTAAACAATTCAACCACACATTGATGAACAATAGATAGATTCCCCCATTGACATTAAAAGGATGAAATACTTCAAGAAATTGGCTATTCCTCGAAAAGGATCGAATCCCATTAGTAGAGAATTGCAAACACAACTAAAGTAGATTGATAGGAAATATCTGAATAAAATGTTTTGAAGTCATAACACAAGACATGAGAAAATATAACCATGATCCAAATTCCGGTGCCATATCCCAAAGCATGGTGTCAAATGAGAAAACTGAACTATAGGGCGAATTTCATCTTAAACACTTATGATCCATATGAATCGCATTACAATCCATATATTTGTATCTAACTCTATCACTACTTTATGAATCTCGTTGCTAGCTTGCATGAACTTACTGATTAACTGAATCATTTAACTGATTCTTTGAACCAAAGCCATCGTTAAACGTAATTCATAATAAAGAACAAATGAAGATTAGTGAAAATCATCTTGGACCAATATTTCATTAATAATTCATGCAAAATGTCACAACTTGGATCAATATTTCATGATTCCTAGGGCGTACATTCTTTAATCCATAAGGTCTAAGCAATGTGTATAAATCCTTCCATCCTCCCTTTGCCATAACAAAATCAGCAAACGTTGTATACTCAGGAAAGAAAGATCCTTTCTTTTGTTCTACTAGCAAATGTACTTCTTGAGCACACCCCAACTGTCTCATGATTTCCAAAAATCCAATTCTCAGAGGCACATCCCTGGGAAGAACATATGGGTTGACATTAGTGCCATATACTTTGAAATTTTTTGTATTATGATAAGGGATAATATCTCCCCAATTATGTGTCAAATTTAATTTAGGCCTTCTTTCCATTGGCCTCAATAAATCATGAATCTCTTTAGGAATCCTGGGGGGATCATGAACTAGAGCTCTTTTCAACCTGGATGCAATGAAATTTTGGAACGTTACATAATCAAATTTGTGATCATGCATATCAAGGATCCTAGTCCAATATTGGATAGGCATGTCAACATTATCCTCCTTCTTCTTTAGTTCCATATCCTGCCCAAACACTGCCTAGCCCCTATACAAAATCATGTGCATTAACAGGGAAAACCACCTGAAACTAACCCAATTATTTCCTTCCTTTAGGGCCACCAGACACCCATGCATTTTTTCCGCTAAGTAAGTGGCAAAATCATATACCACATTAAAACCTAGATGTTGGAGATTTACATCCATGTACATGATATCAGTAGGCAGAGTAGTCTTCAAGCTAATTCCCAGAACTTGGCACAAGGCACAAACTGTCTTCTTGAAATAGTTAGAGAAGTAGTTCATAGGAAAAGGTTATGGCTCATTCTTACCAATCACTACCTGTTTCTTATTCTTTCCTCTTCCTGAGGTTTCCAAATGAGGTATCAAAAGATATTTTCTAAACAAACCCTTAGTATTTTTGTATTCTTCTTTGAAATCCTCAAGATTAATGGCAACCATATCGTGACTCCATTCATGTAGACCAAATATTTATGTGATTTCCTCCCTAGATATCTTTACCATTTCTATGCCAAAGTGCGTTCTGACAACTCTAGTTACAGGGTCATACCTTGCAGCAACATCTTTTAAAAAATCTACATCCAAGTAGACATTAGGGACCACCAGCTTACCAAGATCCAACCTCCATGGGTTACACAAAGGAACACACAAATTCTTGTTCCCAAACCAATTTGAGAACAATAGCCATCCATTATACGGTAACTCAGCGTCCCGAACCACACATTGTTTATCAGTTAACCCCTCCAAGAGTAAGGGCCCATAAAACAAAGCCTTTCCCTCAAGCCCTTTTCTAGTAGAGGGTTTTAATAAGTCTATAATATCCTAGGAAAAGGACCTAGTAGTGGTTTCAGAGCTAGAGCTTCGGGCCTTGGGTGCCATTTACATAAGACAGAGAATAGTTCGAGCTAGGGTATTTTAATTTCAAACAATTATAACTTGCACCCTATAGCCTTAAACAAAAATGCTTCTCAATTCAAGAAGCCACATCAATTATCAAGATAAGCTTTAAAATACTTTAAAGCAAATTAACTCAAACAATCCCTCAAGAAAAAAATAAGAAGCAGTCAATAATTGTTCTTCAAACAACCAGAAAACCTTATGAAAACACAAGAAATGGTATATGTGTTACGGTTTCAATTACATAACGTTAATGATAGTGAGGCTGAAATTTCACAAAGACAACTTGCTTCACTCGGTACCAAGCGATTTTTCTTTATCGTGGAAATACACACGAAAATAGTAATTCACTGAACTTTTAGCATTTAATTATGAGAGCACAATTCGAACTCGACCATTACTATTCACTCATGCGAGATAAAATGGATATAGTACAACACCAGCCTATTTCAAATGCCAGTCATTGATCCAAAACAATGCAAGCCAGAAAGAACAGCTCAGATCGAGTCAAAATGGTTTGAAAATGCCACATTTTTTCACCAGACTTTAGGTGAACATAAAGCCACCTACAAGACACCACCTCAATCATCCCTCATACAACATCAGCATCCACATGTCAACAATTTGCACACCTTGAAGCATTATTAAAACTAATGCTTTAATTACGCGAGGTCAACGAGGAACGACCACGATGCGTTGGTAAAGAAACATCTGTCAGCATCAGTGTCCTTTATCGGTCAGTGAACAAAAACTGGTCCCCACGATCATAGGCGACAAGTGGCAGCATCTCGCATACCTCGCACCACTTTAGTGACATCAGTAGGAAACCTTGCGAGGTCTGCGAGGAATGGTCACGATACGGATCATTCCATCCAACGGCTATGCAATCTACACATGCAAAAAAGTTATTTATAAAAAGGGGACTGACTAGGTGGATGGGGAAACGACCCTCGAGGCCAAAAATATTTTTAGAGATTAATCTAAAACATTTTACCAACCTGACACTAAGGAAATATAAAACACAGTCGGGACACAAAATATTGAGAAGGCAGGTAAAGAGGGGTCGGTGATGTAACGACCCAAAGGGGGTTAAGACCATACTTAAGCAACTGACCACCTTTAATAATAAGTCATTGCTCGAATAGAACACCCACGACCAAGACTCATTGATAAAACCCCAAAACCCAACCAATTAGAGCCAAGGGCGAAGTAAAACAAACTCACAAGGGGGGAAAAAATTAAAAGCTCCACCAGTTGCTCCGAATGGGGATGTATACCCCCTATGGGCATAGCAAGATTCCTGAATCACTGGTTTCATAGATCAGATATAGAGAGAACCAAAACCAGGGACTTGTCCGAACAAGACAAGTAGAAAAAGCAAAAACAAAAGCAAACACACCTATATACACTACTTACAGGACTCTACATCGTACATCGATAAAGAGCTACTTCAAGAGAAATAGTATTTCAAGAACTATCCATGTACTGGCAGTTCAAGAACTTCACCTGCAAGTGACTACAAGAAATATGAATCTTCTCCATGTGTGTACATAATTATGTATGGGCTTAGCCAAAGGGGATCAAACTTTCCATGTTTTCCTTTATCCTTGGATCTTGCATTCCAGAGCAACATCATCGCTCCATATAAAAATTTCTTTCAACTGCCTTCTTATCATAGAGGTACTTCACCTGAAGCTGAAATTTTTCATTTCTCTTATGGGTCTCTCCTCTAGTTTCATCCAGTTGATTCAATTATTCCATTATGTGTTGCATTTCATCACACACATCATCATCATATTCCTGGAAAAACTCGTACATCTTCAAGAAATTATTTTTTGGTATACGTGATTCCATCCCATAAACAAGATTAAAAGGCGAATGACCAATTTCCTTCTTGACAGTTGTTATGTCAACCCATAGTGCTAATTTCAATTTTTAATCCCAATCCTTCTTATTTTTCTCGATCATACGCTTGATAATCTTTATCAAGCTCTTATTACTAGACTCTACCTGTCCATTTCCTTGGGGATGATAAGGAGAAGAGTATGAAATAGTTATACCATATCAATTACAAAAATTAACAAATTCCTCCGATCTAAAGCACATTGCATTATCTAAAACAATTCTTTCAAGTACCCCGAATCAGCTTAAAACATTATTAGTCAAAAAATCAATGACAACTTTACTTGTGGACCTTTTGGTTGGGATTGCTTCAATCCATTTAGTAAAGTAGTCAGTTGCCACCAATATCCACGCATGTCCTCCACTAGGTTTTTTAGATATTTCTCCTATGAAGTCAATGCCCCATTGCTAGAAAGGAGCTGAAACAGACACCGGTCTCAGCGGAAAATTATCGAAAAACTTCAACTTCCCAGCAAACCTCTGACAAGCATCACATATTTTGACATACCTATGAGCATCTTTGAATACAGTAGGCCACCAAAAACCTGCTCTTAAAATTTTGTGAGCCATTATCATAGCCATGTAATGGCCTCCACAAGCTCCTTTGTGCATTTCTATCAGTAGATCCTCAGCTTGATCTCCATCCACACATCTAAGAATAATACCTTCAGGGCTCCTCCATCAGAGCTCTCCATCAATAATGAAATACCTAATTTCTCATAACTTAAGGGTTCTTTTCTCATTAAGTGGCATACCTTCAGGACATTGCATTGTCTATAGATATTCAACAATCCTCCTATACCAGCCACAAGTTTGCATATCACAGATAGGTGCAATATTATTTTGTTCTATCTAGTTTATTTGATTAGCCTCCAAATTGGCTTTAGCCATTAATTTGGCTGAACCCTGACCCCTTACGAGCTTGGTGATTTGTATGTCAATATTAAATTCTTGGATCCTATTTATCCATCTACACAGTCTTCCTGTAGTCTCTTGTTGGGTGAAAATATCCTTAACTGCAGTTGTTGGTACATATACGACAACAACTGCTCCCATCAGGTATGGCTTGAAATTGTTAGCTGCCTTTACCAGAGCATATGCTTGCTTCTCTGCTATATCATATTTTAATTCCGCAACCTACAATGATTTACTAAAGAATGCAATTGGCTGCTCAAAACTATCATTGTTTTTCTACAATAAAACCCCAACTATAGTGTGAAAAGAAGCAAAAGTAAACAATTGAAAAGGTTTTGAGTAATCGGGAAACTTAAGGACAGGGGCCTGCTTGATAGCATCTTTAATAGCTTGAAAAGATTTGGATGGCTCCCCTGTCCATATTATCTTTTCTCCCTTTTACAACATCTTAGAAATTGGGCAGACAGTCTCAGCAAAATTTGTGACAAACCTCCTTAGAAAATTTATCTACCCAAAGAAAGATTGAATACCTTTTACATTTATTGGTTGTGTAATCTTGTCAATAGCCACTACTCTTTAAGGATCAATTCGAACCCCATCCTTTGAAACAATATGCCCTAGTAGCTTTCCTTCTTTTACCTTGAATGCACACTTCCTAGGGTTCAGAGATATCCCATATTCCAAAGCTCTAATAAAAATATTTTCTAAATGAGAACAATGGTCCTCCTCATTTTTGCTACAGGTAGTAAGATCATCCTAGTAAATTGCAAGGAACGGGTCAACAAAATCTGCAAAGGCTACGTCCATAGCCATTTGAAAAGTTGCACCGACATTTATTAGTCCAAATGGCATTCTTACATAAACATATGTCCCCCATGGTGTGGTAAAAGCAGTCTTGAATTTCTCAGACTCCTTGAACATTACTTGGTTATAACTAGAAAATCCATCCATCCTGGATAGCAGTTCACACCCTATGACCTTTTACAACATAGCTTCCATATTAGGTAGTGGGTAATTATCTTTCAAGGAAGCAAAATTCAAGTTTCTAAAATCAACACACAACCTAATGTCCCCGTTTTTCTTTCTCATAGGAACCAAATTAGAGACCCAAGATGAGTGCCTAATTGGTTTAATAATTCCTACATCCCTTAGTTTAGCAAGCTTTTCCTAGATTTTGGGTTGTAAGGTAGGGTTAATTGGTCTATGTTTCTGCCTGAATGGCTTCATATCAGGTTTCAATGGGATTTCATGCAGGAAAAGATCCTCCCTATATGCTTTAAGGTCTTCATATGACCAAGAGAAAACATGTCTATATTTTCTAAGTAGGGTAATCAACATGTTTCTAACATGTAGCTTCATTTTCTTTCCAATATAAACCTTCTTAGGAGCACTTTTCATTCCTAAGTTTATTTCTTCTAAATCTTCCTTATGAGAGGGTGCTTGCTTACTATTTGACATATCAGGACCATCAAAAGCCCTTTCAAGTGCAACCAAGCCCTAGGGAATGGTATTTGTTTTGAGTTGAATCACCTCATTCCCAAATAGGGTTTCTTTCCCATCAATCTCAGTTACAAATGACCCAAAATCAATTTCCTGGCTCTCATATTGATCAACACAATGCAAAAATTTCAAAATATCTATGTCATCATCAAATACCTGCCAGTTGCAAATATTATATGGTATTGTAGGCTTGGTTTGTATTTCTGTTTGTGAGATGCCACCAAAGGTGACATCATCAAGTTTAACAACTATTTTGGCTAATAAGTCAGCCCTAGCATTTTGTCCTCTTTCAACCCATTCAATACCAAAAGCATTAAATGCCCCAATGGTATCCCACACTGCATTTATGTATTGCTTAAGTCTTTTATATTTAGTTGCAAAGTGGGATCTTATCTGGGAAACAACCAACTCAGAGTCTCCCAATACTTGTAATTTTGTAATATCATGCTTTGAAGCTATCTTTAGACCAAGTATGAGAGCCTCATACTCAACAACATTGTTGGTACAAGAAAATTGCAACAAGAAAGAATATTTGAATGTTTTACCTTGAGGGGAGGTGAAAAATATTCCTACTCCTGAGCCATCTCTAGAACATGCCCCATCAAAATGAATTATCCATAAGTCATCTTCTAATGATAGCTAGATTTCTTCTTTTGTTTTATCTTCCTCAACACAGAAGTTTTCCAAATCTATTTCCACAAAGTTGATTCTAATAGGCTCTAGTGGTTCCTCCACATTTTCAATCATATGAGGGGCTCTCTTTTCCCTATCCACTTTAACATCTTTCTGCTCAATAGAGAATATAGAAAAAGAAAAATCACATTGTATGCTCCCACCCATTGAAGCACTCTAAGGCCGAGATAATAGCATGCCATAAGTAGGTGGAATATCCACCACTGTGACACTCATGTGTAACTCCTTCTCAGGGAATGCTGCCAATCTGTATGGAACATCATTTATAATCCCTATGATAGGCACCTCCCGAGAATCCATTGCATAGAATTTACCATATGTACTATATATTTTTAAACCCATTGTTAGAAGCTCCTGAGTCAATCATATAATTTCTCAACATTTTTCCATCAATAATCAGGCTCAAGAAAAATGGATTGACATGGTTTGGGTTAGCTATAATAGTAGTTCCTAGGTATATTTGAGGGCTATCTGTGGTAATTTCTTCCACAATTTTTTGCTTTTCTTTATCCTCTTTTGAATCTATCTGATCAGAGACCACCTTACTCTTTCTACTTGTAGGAATACTATTAATGAGCGCAACAATTTTGTCCTTATGTTTGTTTATTCGCATCATTTCTAAAAATGGACTAGTAACCCTGACCTGAGAAAGTACTTGGAACATATCTATTCCAGTGTATTTTGGTAATTCAGGAAAATTCGTGTCCTCAGAAATTACCTTTTCTTTTCCCTTGGGAATTTCATCATCATGAGGGTGCTGATTACTGGCCTTGATATTTTGGGAGACAACTTCACCTTTTATCTTGGTCTTATCCACTTTCTTTGCCAATATCCTAGGCTCCCTAATTTCCTTAGGCTTTGAATCCACATTCTTAGCCTCATCATTGATATTTGTTCCAACTACATCTTTCTCCTTTATAAACAGACTGCAAGGCTTACCTGAATCACCTGGAACAGTTCGGTTTCTCAATTGTATGTTGTTCCTCACCCTGGAAACCAGAGCAACTGTATATTTTTCAATTTCCTCATCAGAGGGTCTTCTCAAAACAGTATTATCTATCTCCAATTCATTTACAAAGCAATCGTCATCGTCTCCTTCATTTGAAAACACTTGCTAGTGATGTACATCACTCTGTTGTCTTTGGATATCAACATCTCTGCCACATGGCTCATCATATGAGGAGTAATCCTCATAGGCCAAATCAACTGGTCCTAGTAATACATTAGTCATTGTATCCTAATCATGGGGAGACTGAGCATCTCCTAGGTCATCCTAAGATTCCACCATTGATTGTGCTACTGCACATTGTTGCAAAGAATGTGGCATCCCACACACCTCACACCATGGTAAATTTTCTATTGCATTTAGAGAATGCTTTTGTAAAGGATCAGGTGGAACTTGATTATTTCTCTGATTTCCTTGTATGGAATTCCCATTATTCTAGTTAGTATTGTAGGGATAGTCATGCAGCCTGGGGGGACTTTCATTTGTTTGAAAATGAGGCTTGTCATTTTTTTCTTGCTTTTGTAGTAGGGTAAGGACCTGATCTATCTTCTCATCAGTAGCCATGGGATTACTAACCTTCTCAATTTGGTTCCTTGTGCCTTTAGGAGCTTTGGGATCTTCCCTTCTTCCCACTTTACCAGAAGCTCTTCTATTATTTTCAATATTTACCACCATCTTATATGCCTGCCTCAAATTCTGAGGATCTTTATCTCTCAATAGATAGCACATTTTAGCATCATAGGCATTACAATATATGACTAGGCACACACTTTTGTTGGGCCTTAAGTATGCAGGAACTCTTGTCATAGCTTTCTAGAAGCGAGCATTAAACTCGGTAACCAATTCATTATATCCCTTGGTAATATTATTGAAATCGTTCAATTTAAATATTGGGTCAGTTTTATCCCCGTATTGTTCCCTGAAGACTCTGCAAAAAGCATCTCTAGAATCAATACTAGCATCTGGTAACCCTCTATACCAATCTCTAGCATCTTCAACCAATGACTGCATAAAATATTTCATTGCTACATCATCATCCCATAACTCAAAATCTACAACAAAAACTTGGAAAGCTTTTAAATGATCTTCCCCACTAAAAGCATTATTACCAGTGAATTTTGGGAGATGTTTATGTGCATTATCTGGGACTGGATTCGGATATCCCCGAATGTTTCCAACTCACAGTTTTCTATATCTATCAACATGGGGTGCTCCTCCACCACGTCCATTTCTGGAGGTGCTTTGTTTCTCAACATCTTTCTTATCACCCCCCTCTTTATCCTTTTCACTAATACCCCACTTTCTAGCTTTTCTAGTGCTTCCTTCTTCATCCTCTGAGTAGGAACTAACATTTTTGTGACCACCTCCACCTCCACCACCTTGGTTACCACCACCACCCCCTTTAGGAATTTTCTTTTCAGAATTCTTGCTCGGTGACTCATTTTTGCTCTGCCCTGAACCAAAAGCTTGGTGGGTAGGTGTAGACATCTTTAGCAAAGCTATTTTTCTTTCCATTTCGGCGTTAGCAGCTTCTATTTTCGCCTTTCTTAGATCAGCCTGCAACTGATCATTTATTAATTATAATCTCAAGAGTTCGGGATTTTGGGGAAAATCTAATGGCCCGGGGTTAGAAACATTATTTGTTTCAACATTAGTATCAGCATCGATCTTATAATTAAAAGAACCGTGGGAAATTTTCTTGGGCTGATCAATAGGGGCTTTCCCATGATCCACAAAGGTTGCCTTCTTAGACCCAACAAATGGGCCAGAGGTTTTGGTAGCTGGGATAGAAGAGGTATATGTAGCAGTGGCAACAGTTCCCATAGAAATTGTTGCTTTAGGCACCTCACGAGCCTTTTCAGCAATTGCCTTAGCTACTGTTTCCTCAAAGGCTTTTCTCTTAGCCATGTCTTCTCTCATCTTTTCAACTTTCTTTTTATAAGCATTTCTTTCGAGCTGCTTGGCCCAGAATCTTTCCAGATTCTCGTTTCTTATCTTGTCCCTATTGTCCTCCACCTCTTGCAACCTCTTTTCTTCTCCAATCAAGGTTTGCATATCCCTATCTATATCCGTCTCATTTTTGAGGATATCTCCTGCCTCACTTGGAGCGGGAGTATAATAAGGTTGTTCTACCTAATCTTCATCTTGAAGAAAAGGCACTTCCTCATTCAAAGAGGCCCCTTGTGGTTTAAAATTTTGTCTAGTGAAAATAGACATAGCACCAGGTGTTGTGGCTTCTGGGAACTGTTTATTCTGTTCCCAGAAACCCAATCGCTCCTCCTCTTTAGATATATCATTTTCAACTTCACGAGTCATTTCAATAGGAAAACTACCATGATCCATATTAGATGTAATAAATTATGAGGAATCTCCACTGATAAAAGCACTATTTACCTCGACATTTAAAGTAGGAGATGCAGCATACTTACTTGGTGTATCATTTACTTTCACCCATTTCTTGTCTTGTCTAGGTTCGAGCTCTAGCATTGGCTTTGAATTTTTTTTTGCATAGCTTCTAGTCTTCTTCATGGCTATCAGTGCATGAGGACCTTCCTTTGCACATTGCTTTTAGTACTTTATATGAATATTCATGTTAGAGATATTAGAGTCGCCACCCAAAATGTTGGGAATTATGAAGTGATTGCACTTCATTTTTGCACTCGTGACTTTGGATAAGATCCTAAACATTACCCGACACACCGAAAGAGAACATACAAAAGCTAGACGCATGTGCTAGACATGAAAAATATACTCACAATTTAAAATAATTATATCGTGACAAATAACTCTGACTATACCAAATCCGCACTTAGAGATTTTGAATTTCATAAGTTCCCAAGTAGAGTCACCATTCTATTGGTGTTTTTTATTACAACCCAAGTGGACTTCCTGAGAGCTTCTATGAACTCTCCATGTTCAATGATAAAAGTCTAGGAAGCGATTGGCCAACTCGACAAGAAAAAGCGATAATGCTAATTCTCCTACACTTCAGGCTCTGTATGACCCAGAAGGGTATTCCCTAAAATGTGCTCTTTAAATACAACATTAAACAATTCAACCACACATTGATGAACAACAGATAGATTCCCCCATTGACGCTAAAAGGATGAAATCCTTCAAGAAATTGGCTATTCCTCAAAAAGGCTTGAATCCCATTAGCAGAGAATCGTTAAAACAACTAAAGTAGATTGATAGGAAATATTTGAATAAAATGTTCTGAAGTCATAACACAAGACATGAGAAAATATAACCATGATCAAAATTCCAATGCCATATCCTAAAGCACGAAGTCAAATGAGAAAACTAAACTATAAGGCGAATTTCATCTTAAACACTTATGATCCATATTAATCGCATTACAATCCATATATTTGTATCTAAGTCTATCACTACTTTATGAATCTCGTTGCTAGCTTGCATGAACTTACTGATTAACTGGAGCATTTAACTATTTCTTTGAACCAAAGCCATCATTAAACGTAATTCACAGTAAAGAACAAATGAAGATTAATGAAAATCATCTTGGATGAATATTTCATTAATAATTTATACAAAATGTCACAACAGGAGAGAAAACAGACTCAAAACATTTTCATTTTTAATATGAGCATGCCTAAGAACCCCATAATTGACCAAGTTCTCTTATCTAACTCAAAACCTTAAGACTTGGACTTACATTCATACTATCTGTATCACCAAACTCTTATTTCTCAAATATTGGATATTTCAACAGACCCAATACCACGACCCAAAATTCCCTTTTATAAAACAAGGGAGCAAAACAAGCTTCAGGCCAGAGGGTACACATGTCCATTTTTCATTGGACCGCTAAGTCCCAATTCAGTTACATTTGCATCATGTGTTTTGATGGAAATGGCATAAGACAAGAATAATCATTAGTTGATATCGAAGAAAAGAAACCACCCTTCAAAGGGCCACTCATTCAAACCAAAGGCATCTTTAAATGTTATAACACTTTATTCCACCTCAACAGCTCGTACTTGAAGTTGAAAGGGAATGCATATTTTCAAATATAACTTATGAGGCCATATCTCTATTATACATGACCAAGTTGCATTTCTCAAGTGTAGTACTCATATTTCAAACTCATCAGTGAATACCTTTTTCCATAATTCAAAATATTCCTCAGATGGCCGCTTAAAAGCCATAACCTGATCAATCTTATCTTGATAGGGTGCATATTTCACCATTACTGACATGGCCTTCTTATCAAAGTTTTCTAAGAAACTAATGACAAATGACAATTTCTCGAGTGTATTCTCCAACATACCAATGTCAGCATTTCTGCATATCTCATGTGTCTGAGCTATCATTATATTAGCCATATGCTCTTTCCAAACCTGCAAAGGTTTTACCTCGTCTTGACTATGCAAAATGTGTGGCAATGGAGTTAAGTCCATTCCATCATATTTGGCCTTTAACCCTTTGATCTTTAACTCCATAGGGGCAACATACCCCTAAAAAAATTTCTCCACGACTCCCTTGACAAATTGATAAGTCTATATAACCATAGGATAATTATCCCCATGTTGTTTTTCTCCTACTACCATGAATCTCGGTTTCTCAATTTTGGGGCTCCATCTATCCAGGAATGGGGTGGCCAACTCTTTATCTCTCTGGAACATCCTAAGTGCTTGCAACATTAGAGCATAATTTGCATGAACACTATTCAATTTTCCTTGGACCCTCCTATTTAAGTGTTTCAACACAGTGTCCACAATCACCAAATTGCTCTTCCTTGTTGATTCCCAAATTTGTTGCACCATCTCCTTATACTCCTCAACTTGATGAATTAATTTCTCCCTAGAGAGTCCTTCTCCTGGGCTATTAACCCTTTCAACTGTAATAGGAACCTATCCCATATTATATGGAACAATAGCTAAGGACTATCCTTGTGAAGAGGGTTGAGATTGCTCCACTGGTGGGTCAAAGATAGTGCGGCTAGAGCTAGCTTGCCCTTGAGACTTCAATGTCTCCATTTGCTACTTTAATAAGGCCAACTCAGTTTCTATCTCTACAACCCTTTGTTGACTCTTATTATATTCAATAATAATGTCATCGTATTGACCTCTCAGAGTATCTCGATCCTTGGTTAAATCCTCAACAGTTTCCCTAGTGAACTTGGCAACCTTCACTACCATATGAGCAACCTCCAATGCTGGGGTATCAACAACTCTTCTTACAACAAGGTGACCATTGAAGTTAGATGGTTCTACGACTAATGGCTTCCTAGATCCAGTGGACAAAGACTAGATTGCCAAAGCATCCCATTCCTCACTAAAAGTTGATCCTTTAAGTGCTAGTACAACCTCTTCATCAGTTGCAAGAAGTGGCCTATTGGCCCTTCTTATTGTATCAAACACCAAAACATCAAAAATATTCCATTTAGGAAGTAATAGTACTCCACTCTTCTGTACCAATGCTCGACCCTGCTCTGGTGTTATTTCTTTGAACCTTTCCTTCATCTGCAACCTGATTTTAGACTAAATTACTTGCTCTAGGAGCTATGGGTGCAAACTTATTTCTTGAGCCACCCTGTCAGCATATAATGAGACATGTTCCCTCCATACAAAATCTTTAAAAGCATTGGTCTGGATAAAAGAGTCATCCATCATGAACTCTCTGCAGGCCTCCATCCTTAGGTCATCATTATTGGTTATTCCCCTTATTTCATCTTTTCCCAACCTTAAAGCAACTACCCCAGAACTTGATGAAGTGTCTAGTGGGAAAGATGGCATTCCCTGATGCATTTTGTTAGGAGTGACAATAATCTCTTCATCCTCATCGCCATCATATTCAACCATGTTTTTTCTTTCAATTTTTTGTCTCTTTGGTGATGATGGATGTGTCTGGTCAGAAATCCTCGCAGGGGAATCCAGATCAATAATATTTGGCAATGACTGCCCTGAAGAAGATGGTGCAACGCTTTTAGCAACTTCCTCAGCCCTGCTTCCCCTTTTTTCTAGAAAAAACCTTGATCTTCTTCGGGGGTTGATAGGTAGGCCTCTCCTCCAACCTTACTTCAGGGTATTCCTCAATATCTTGTGACTTTCCCCTTTCTTCCACAACCCGTTCATCCTTCAAAATCCCCGCCAAATTTTCAAAATTTTCAATGGCATACATAGCCTTGTTCAACTTACCAGTGATATTTGGTATGGGATTGAAAGTAGGTATCCTTTCTTGCTTCTATTTTACCATCTTGGTAAAGGCAATGTATTTTGCATTTCTCTCTTCTTGTATCTCTAAATAAAAAATGTTCCTGATAATGTCTTCAGGAAAATAGAAATTGTGGACAAAAGTTTCAATCCGATGCTTGGCCTTCATTTGAGAAATAAAAACCTCAAGATCATGATTCCTAGGGCGTACATTCTTTAATCCATAAGGTCTAAGCAATGTGTATAAATCCTTCCATCCTCCCTTTGCCATAACAAAATCAGCAAACACCGTATACTCAGGAAAGAAAGATCCTTTCTTTTGTTCTACTAGAAAATGTACTTCTTGAGCACACCCCAACTGTCTCATGATTTCCAAAAATCCAATTCTCAGAGGCACATCCTTGGGCAGAACATATGGGTTGACATTAGTTCCATATACTCTGAAATTTTTTGTATTATGATAAGGGATAATATCTCCCCAATTATGTGTCAAATTTAATTTAGGCCTTCTTTCCATTGGCCTCAAGAAATCATGAATCTCTTTAGGAATCCTAGGGGGATAATGAACTAGAGCTCTTTTCAACTTGGATCCAATGACAATTTGGAACGTTACATAATCAAATTTGTGATCATGCATATCAAAGATCCTAGTCCAATATTGGACAAGCATGTCAACATTATCCTCCTTCTTCTTCAGTTCCATATCCTGCCAAAACACTGCCTAGCCCCTATACAAAAACATGTGCATTAATAGGGAAAACCACCTGAAACCAACTCAATTCTTTCCTTCCTTTAGGGCCACTAGACACCCATGCATTTTTTCTTCTAAGTAAGAAGAAAAATCATATACCACATTAAATGTTGGAGATTTACAACCATGTACATGATATCAGTAGGCAGAGTAGTCTTCAAGCTAATTCCCAGAACTTGGCACAAGGCACAAACTGTCTTCTTGAAATAGTTAGAGAAGTAGTTCACAGGAAAAGGTTCTGGCTCATTCTTACCAATCACTACCTGCTTCTTATAATTTCCTCTTCCTGAGGTTGCCAAATGAGGATTTTATTTTTAGGAAAGGATAATTTGGAATCTTTTCCTATTTTAATGGAGCAGCTACTGTTTAGGAATTGAAAATAAGCTATGAAAAAAGAGGGGGGGGCTGGAAATAGGCAGCAACTGCATATTTCTAAAAATCCACGTGGCTCCACAAATTTTTTTCCCTCCTTTTTAATATTTGATAAAGAGATGTTCCTAACAAACCCTTAGTATTTATGTATTCTTCTCTGAAAGCCTCAAGATTAATGGCAACCATATCGTGACTCCATTCATGTAGACCGAATATTTCTTTAATTTCCTCCCTAGTTATCTTTACCATTTCTATGCCAGAGTGCGTTCTGACAACTCTGGTTATAGGGTCATACCTTGCAGCAACATCTTTTAACAAATCTACATCCAAGTAGACATTAGGGACCACCAGCTTACCAAGATTCAACCTCCATGGGTTACACAAAGGAACACACAAATTCTTGTTCCCAAACCAATTTGAGAACAACTACCATCCGGTATATGGTAACTCGGCATCTCGAACCACACATTATTTATCAGTTAACTCCTCCAGGAGTAAGGGCCCATAAAACAAAGCATTTCCCTCAAGACTTTTATTGGTAGAGGGTTTTAATGTCTATAATATCCTTGAAAAAGGACCTAGTAGCGGTTTCAAAGCTAGAGCTTCGGGCCTTGGGTGCCATTTACACAAGACAAAGAATAGTTCGAGCTAAGGGTTTTTAATTTCAAACAATTATAACTTGCACCCTATAGCCTTAAATAGAAATGATTCTCAATTCAAGAAGCCACAACAATTATCAAGACAAGCTTTAAAATACTTTAAAGCAAATTAACTCAAACAATCCCTCAGGAACAAAACAAGAAGCAGTCGATAATTGTTCTTCAAACAACCATAAAACCTTCTGAAAAAACAAGAAATGGTATATGTGTTACTTACAGTTTCACTTGCAGAACATTAATGACAGTGAGGCTGAAATTTCACAAAGATGGATCGCTTCATTCGGTACCAGGCAATTTTTCTTTATCGTGGAAATACACATGAAAATAGCAATTCACTGATCTTTTAGCATTTAATTATGAGAGCACAGTTCAAACTCAACAATTACTATTCAGTCACGTGAGATAAAATGAATATAGTACAACACCAGCCTATTTCAAATGCTAGTCATTGATCCAAAACAATGCAAGCTAGAAATAACAGCTCAGATCAAGTCAAAATGGTTTGAAAATGCCACATTTGTTCACTAAACTTTAGGCAAATAGAAAGCCACCTACAAGACACCACCTCAATCATCCCTCATACAACATCGGCGTCCACATGTCAACAATTCGCACACCTCACAGAATTATTAAAACTAATGTTTTAATTGCGTGAGGTCAGCGAGGAACGGCCACGATGCATTGGTAAGGAAACAACTGTCAGCATCAATGTCCTTTATCGGTCAGCGAACAAAAACTGGTCCCCACGATCATAGGGGACAGGTGGAAGCATCTCACATACCTCGCACCACTTTAGTGACATCAACAAGAAACCTTGTGAGGTCCACGAGGAACGGTCACGATACAGATCATTCCATCCGACGACTATGCAATTTGCACATGCAAAAAAGGTATTTATAAAAAGGGGACTGACTAGGTGGATGGGGAAATGACCCTTGAGGCTGAAAATATTTTTGGAGATTAATCTAAAAAAATTTACCAACCCGACACTAAGGAAATATAAAACATAGTCGGGACGCAAAAGACCGAGAAGGCAAGTAAAGAGGGGTCGGTAATGTAACGACCCAAAGGGGGTTAAGACCATACTTAAGCGACCAGCCACCTTTAATAATAATTCACTGCTCGAATAGAATAGCCACGACCAAGACTCATTGATAAAACCTAGAAACCCAACCAATTAGAGCCAAGGGTGAAGTAAAACAAACTCACAAGGGGGCAAAACATTAAAAGCTCCACCAGAAACCTAATGCAAACAAAGATAAATCCGCATGAGGAATGTACGAGGTATTATGCATGCAATTACTTTTCATGCAGATTTAACTACTAGTACTTACAACGTTAGATCAACTTAATACGCCTATCAAATAGTAAACCAATAGATAAATAAGATATTAAGTTGTTTGAAGTGCAAGCAATAAACACACAGATCTAACAATAGTGGCGGTGGTAAGTTAAGGTAATTTCCTTTAGACCCAAGAGCTCAAGCACATCCACTAATTGGTGCAAATGATAATACTTGCAAAATAAAGTGAGGAATGACTAGTGAATTAAATAAGAGCAGTGACGAATATGCATGACTGATCATGCATGTACAAGAAAGAGAGGTGATGGTAAGAGATTCTGAACATTACCATAAATAAGGAGACTCACAAAATTTGTAGAGCGATCTTGGCAAATGATGGCAGCAAGGTATTAACCATATTCAAGACATTTTACTTAACACTGTGAAGGAGAGGAAACAAAACTACTTATCTGCCACCATGGTGAAGAGATAGCAATAGTGTTAGGTTAATTAAACATGGCCCCCAACACAGTAGTTAGAGCTATCAAGAATAATCTGATTATACTCTAATTTCCACACTGCATCAATATAAATATCCAAGATTGTTGCAAGGGAATAATTGTAGAATGCCTAAGCAAAGGAACGACGTGTGGAAATATTGTAAGAAGTCTAGCCGTGCAAGCCTAGGAAAGAAGAAAGGTAAAGAAAAGATGAATCAGCCAGGATAGAGGTTGTGCGCAGACCAACATTAAGGTAAAAAGGGATGGATAGGATAAAAGTAGTCATGGTATTTCCAAGTAGTCTACAACATGCAAAAAGAATGAGGAAAACAATTGCAGCAGTAACATGCATCAAGAGTAGCAAATAAAAATTTATAACCATTTTCATGGAGATTATCAAAGCAACATTCAATGAATGATAGGGACACTCAGCCATAAGAGCATCGTCAAATAAGAAATACACTATTTTATATGATCATAAATCTAAAGCTCAGATACGTATACAACATTGATGTCCTACACAACAACCTCGAACTAGACAAGAAGATAACAATGGTAGAATAATGCTTGGCAAGATCATTCTAACATGCAAATTATGTGAATGAGGAGATGACATACAGGCATCTGCGCAGTAAGCTTGTAGTGAATGGAATGAGGGTTTTACAAGAAGTTTGATTGCTCGAACTCACATATATGAGATTATCATGGATCTTACATACCATTCCCAGAAATGGATTTTCTAAACCAAGAGGCGATAGAATTTCGGTTTCAAGAGAGCTTGATACAAAGAAACAAGAAACAACAATACAACGATGAAAGATTTCTTCAATCTACAGGCCGAAGATAATGTTTCCTAACAGTTTAAAGGTTAATGGAAATTTCCTGAAGATTCAAGGATTCATAGCTAAGTTCGCATAAGTATTCTTTTCTCCTCAAATTTTCCTTCAATAGAATCAAAACTAAACAATCACAAATTCATCTTTTGATGTTTGTACAGATTATTCAGCATCAAATTCTACATAAGGAAAAATCAAATATCATAGATGGCATTCAGAAGATTCAGTTCAAGAAATTGCAAAACAAGAAGAAAACCTGGAGTGCTTTCACGAATCCCGACAAAGAGTGATGCCAAACACAGGATATCAGATTTTGTATCTTTCCAACATGGAAAAGCCTTTGAATTTCACAACCTTCCAAAATTTTCAATCGAAACACACACAGAGAAACATAAATCTTTTTCCCCCAAAAACTATCGTGAAACAACTTTTCAGAGAAATACCCAATTGTCGTCCACACATTTCTTCCCATTTTAAAAAAAAAATTATTTTCAATTAAATTTCATTCACAAAGCTTAACTGATAGTCATCATGCAAACCAAATTGAACAAATAGTTCTAATTACACAACTTTTGCACGATGACGCTTTCTGTCAGCAAGTTCTAATTTTCAAGTATTTTCCATAACTGTTGAAAACAAACTCTTTAAAAATATCTATTTTGAAAACATTTAAGTTGCACAATCAATCAACAATTTCATTTAATTAACATTTTATTTTAATAATTTCAATTAATTAAATATTTTAAACATTTAATTACAAAGTAATCTAACATTGCAATTAAATCACGGTAGATTCAAATACTTACAAATCAAATCATTTAACTAATTTAAACAAGTCAATTTCTAACATGACGAAACTAAAAATGACATGATGGAACAAACGACAAACATAGAAGGGTAACAAATGGGTACTCATTCTATCAAGAACAATGGCTTAAGACAGAGGGCCTGGCACTATCTTTGGTCAACATATTTCCATTGGGTCTTGGCACACTCAGACCTAACAAAGCAGGTGGAGTCGATGCCTATAATTGCAAGATGCATAAAATGACACAGTCAAACATATCAAAATATATCGACAAACACACCATGAAGAAGAGTAGCAGCATAGCAGGGTACTCATAGGTGAGTAATGCTACAATGTCTCCTTCACCAGGACTGAATGCATCATTATATCATAAACATCAATTACATCATGATAACTTCATTAACACTCAGAAACAACATAAACCATAACACCTATGTGTCTATCATAATGTCAGCACACGAACACAACTAGATGGTCGCAATGGCTAATGTATCATTAACATAGTATAAAAACCCGCATAGTAACAGTCTCACAACTGAGATAAAATAGCATCATAGCAAAACATCTATCTACTGAACATAAACGAACTGAAATAAAATGTGGCAACTGAAGGGACACTACAATAAATTCATATGATGCACAAACATTGAATTATAGTGATCAACTTCAATAATATATACTTTTAAATAAGAAATAAAGTCATTTACAAATTAGATAAATAGAAATACTATAATTTCTAAAAACTTAACTAAATAATTTTTACCATAAATTATTTATTAATAATATATTAATTTAAGAAAATAAACTAATTATTATCCAAACAATTGAATCATAAGGGACAAATCCCATGCTAGGACCTAGCCCAACTTCCCCAATTACTTGCGTGCAATACAAACTCACCATGAATAAATTTCCTTATATTTCAATGATTACATAATTGATTATCTATTACAAGTATTTGCATGCCACTTGTAATATATCAAATGGCCAGTTCACATTCTATACCATGAATAAATATATGTTTAAATTCCAATAGATCAAATTCACTCTAATACAAAATATTGACCAAGGAGGGATGTTAAATACTATAGGTGTCATTTTGTTATTTAGACATCTTAATCCTTCTGGGCTAATCGGTCTAATGATGTCATTTAAAAGGAAAACCATGACATGAAGACTAAATTCATTCTTGACATGCTTTAACTTTATATTATAGATAAATAGAAGCTATTAGTTTTTAGGTAGTTCAATTTTCTCCTCAAGCCTTAGATGAAAATATGATTACTAGAATAAAGAATTAGATTAGAAGGCAACAAAATTCTAAAGACTTAATTGTAATAGTGCTTAAGAAGATCGGGAAACAATAAATTTGATTGAAAAAAGGGAATAAAATATATTTTTTACTCAAATAATACATTTGAAGGACTTACATGTTTAGGTCTTAGTAAAGTTTTGTATTTCTATCTTATACCAAACAAAATCCTTAAATGCACATAAATAGAAAAAAACATATTTTGATCACTATCAACTTAAAAAAACAATCTTAAGTCTTAAGTGAACATTAAAATCATTTAAACAATTTATGGTCACTCTTAGAAAAGAGTAATCTTAAGGCTTGTTATTTAAACCATTTAAATAATTTATGAAATGAATACATACCAAATATTTATATTCATCTTAATAAGGCCATGAAAGTATACATAATGTCAAGAAAATTCCATATAGTTTCATATGGGTTACGAATATAATGAATGTCTAAATGAACACATATTCTAAGTACAATTATATATAATAATACAATATAAATACATGGCTACAAAGACATAGACATTGTTGGTGTAAATAGGTGTTTTACCTATCTAGGTCCTATTTACATGTTAAGTCCACTTAGGTCCTAGGAGGGAATCTTTCTAGATAGTGTTAGTTGTCACTAGATCTTATCTTATCTTTTGGTATTTAATTTTTTTGTACTAAGTCATTTAATATCTGTTGAGGTATTTGTCTCATTATACAAGATTAAGAAATACATGTCATGATCTTCTCTAATCCTATCTCACAACTTGTCTTTATTTAAGAAAGGCATAATATGTACATTGATATATTCAATATGGAAATCTTGCATCCATAATCATAGAATGATATTTCTGTCATCTCTCTTGTGGAAGTTATTTTTGTCTTGTAGGTGATCCTGGGGTGTTGAGAAGTTCACCATAAAATTCTACATGGTATCAGAGCTTCAGCACTGTAGAATTCTTCCCAAGTATAAGGGACCATCAAGGACCTCCCCATTGAATCCAAGGTGTTAGAGAAACTCAGGTTTTCCTTTTGTTTCGTCAATTTTATTCATGTTTTGACTTATATGTACAAGGGTTTCAAGGAGGGTTTTAGTTGCCAAATCTTGGGGGTAGTTGATTTTTGGGAGCACTTTGGGCCAAAATAGACCCTTCCATTATGTCCAAAAGGAACGAGTACCTAAATATTGAATGTCAACTTGTCATTTTTCAACATTTTCTCTCAGGGGCATTAGGCAAAAAATTTTGGCACACCACAAGATCTGTACTTGATCATACTGTGCATCAACAATCTACAAATCAAATAGATTTTATCATTATTTTGGCATATTCTTTGGTGTACAGTGTTGGCATTTTTGTTTGTGCCATCGTCCTCTGTAGAGTTGTCACATCGATCAAATTGTGGGTCACATCTCAAGTCTTGTCGACATGGTATGAAATTCATTTATTATTCCACAAGTTTTGTTTAAAATTAAATTTGTTTTCTGACAATAATTGGTTGTGGTTATACACAACTACGATCATATTAATATTGGGTGGGCTTAGGCCTGTCACCCCCAAATCGCCAGGTTGCCTCCTGCCCGCCACTCCACTGCCAATGGGAGGGTAGCACCATTTTTTAAAATGGAAGTTCTCACCACATGTCCTATGGGCGACTGAGGGCTTAAAGCCTAGGGCCTAAAATTTTCTCCCTGAAGGCCCAAATTGAGTGTTTTTGTCAAAATACCATATCTTACAATCTAGGAGGCCATTTTTCAAAAACGAGATATTGTCAGAAAGATGGCTTTGCAAAAAATTTAGTGGTGCAGGCTATTTCCCAAATAAAATTATTTGGAAGCATTTACTGTTGTTTTAAGTCGGGTCTTCATTTTTTATTCCCAAGCTCATAACTTTCTGCCATGATCTCTATTTTTTGTGATTCTTATGGGTTTAAAAGGTATTGATGAGCTCTATCATACCATCCATGCACTTTTCCTATTTTTTTCCCAGATATATTTTGATTTTAGTTTTTTTCCCATTGGGTATCCTAGAGATTACTTGGATATTTTGATAGTTGGGAGGGTTTTTTATCATTTCACTTTATTTTATTTCTAGAACGATGTTTTATATACTATTGCTTCATTCAAATTCCAAGATTGCTCCTTATTGAGATTTTTCTAATATTCCTTGACATTGGGACTATTGTTGCTTTATCATGATTCCAAGATTTCTCCAAATAAATTCAAGGGTTTCTAGCATCAGAATTATCTTTCCTTTCCTTACCTTGATTAAGATTCCAATGTTACTCCACCAATGTGCTTCCAATATTTCTTTGTAGCAAGTTATCTCATTGAGGGGGTTGAATGGTCTCTCTTCATCTATCTTATGGGGTTCTTTTTGCTTGTATGGGATTTTTTCCTTCTCATGAATCATTGGGATCATTTTGTATCTCATCTCTCTTTTGGGGAGGATTTTTGTCCCAATGAGTTTTCTCCTTTTCTCTGTTTGTGAGAGATTGCATTTGCATATGTACATGGGTACCTAACATGGCCTTGTAGTCGGGACCCATCTTTGTGTCATTTGTAAAATAAGTACTCCCTAAGTTGTACTTAAGGGGGGTGTTAGTTTAAATAGGTTTTTTACCTATCTAGGTCTTATTTACATGTTAAGTCCACTAAGGTCCTAGGAGGGAATCTTTCTAGTTAGTGTTAGTTGTCACTAGATCTTATCTTATCTTTTGACATTTAATATTTGTTGAGACCTTGGTTATCTCATTATATAGGATTAAGACACATGTCATGATCTTATCTAATCATATCTTATGACTTGTCTTTATATACACAAGGCATCATATGTACATTGATATATTCAATTTGATAATCTTGCATCCATAATCATAACATGATATTTTTTCCATTTCTCTCTTGTGGAAGTTATTGTTGCCTTGTAGGTGATCCTAGGGTACACAAAAAACATACAATGATATACATCAAAAAAATTAAAATCTAAGGCTACATGTCATGAAGAAAAATAATCAAATATCTATATCATACATAAAGGCTATGGAGTCTCATAAAATAATCAAACTCTCTTGGCCTACCATGAAGATGAAGAACCAATCTCATAATTGACAACTAGCATCTATTAATTAGACCTCTCATACTTAGGGATATATTGTATCTCCATGTATTAACACAAATAAACAATATACACATTAGTATAGAAATAAACAATCCTTATTAATAATCCTCTACTTCTCATTGTCCACCTAAGAGTACATAAATTAGTTTTTTTACTATGAAAAGCATGAAGAAGTAATTAGTTAAGAGTCAACATGAATGTTATTGTTTCACATTAAATTATAATTCATAATGGGGCTTACATTACCAATTATTTCACAATTCAAGGGACAATGGCATGTTGATTAGATGGTTAAGCAAGGAGACTCATCATCCAGTCCTATACATGATGTACCCCCTTTCTATCCTACAAAAATCCTTTGTCTCTACTTTGGAGATTACAAATAGTAAAATTTTCAATATCTTGTTAAGGAAAAACAAAAAATAGTGTTTCCTTAGAAAATATTGAGACACTTCATGGTAATTACATATTGGTTGGTCAAACACTAGCCACCACCTATACCAAAATTTGTCCTTAATTTTCTTTTGGTTAGACTAATGGATTGGAAGTATTTTGTAGCTTGGTTCTCATGGTGTGTTACTTTTTAAGTGAGTAAGCAATGTGCAAAATTTTTCCTTCATATTTTTTTTGTCCTTCACCCTTTCATAAGATAAGTTTATGGCATAAAATTGAAAAAAAAATATTTATGGCTTGCCCATGCATTTATTTTCTCTATGGTAGAATCAATGTGAAATTTTAAATATTCCAATGATGTTGCAAGAGCATGGTAGTTACATGCTTATTAGGGATTTTTATGTTTCTAACAATATTTTAACCTTTATTTTATTGTTTCCAATTATCCCTAATATATTGTTTTGTGTGTTTAGGAGGATGCATGGGAATTGTAAGAGGATTTTGAGAGGTTTTTTAGATAATTGCTCTTCTATTTCATTTTATTCATGTATTTCATTAGGGAGAGGAATTTGAGGTGGATGATAGTTTAGATTGGTTGAAAATAAAAATTAACTCAACAAAATATAATTGAATCTTATGTATAATTATCTAAATATTGATATGACTTACCCCTTGCATGTTGAGACATTGTCAAGGAATATGAGGTGTATTTTATTCAACCAAAAATATAGTCACATTTTCTTTTGGTCACATTTTTTATCAATGAAGAAAATAAGATGAAATTAGGTAGCTCTTAGTTATATTTTTATATGGTTTTATTTTAGTATAATGCATGTGTGTTGTAACATGAGTGCATTTAGGTTTAGATTTATTAAAGATAATTGTTCTTTTATTTGTAACATGACTTATCCTTAAGGCACTCACAATTAAATGCAAGTGCATAAATTTTTATAAAAAGAGTGCATTATCTTTTAGTTCACCTCCAAAATATTTTTGGGAACTTTTTGTCCCCCATCTTTCTACGCATTCTCCATCACGTTTATCAATTAAAAAAAATCAGTTAAATGCTGATAAAAAATGGAGGAAGATGACATTTATTTTATTTAAATGGGATTTACCAATTACATGATCATTTTATATAATATAATAATTGTTACAAATTCAAGTTCATGTATAATGAATATATGAATGGACACTTTTCAAAATTACTTACAAGCCTAAGATAATTGATTACATAAGTAAAACATACAAAAATAAAAATTCATAATTACTCAAGACACAAGCATAAGATAAAATGAGATCCTTGCATGATCTCCGAGAAGATAAAGTGTGCAAACAAATGGTGATTAATACCAGACAGCCATGTGGGACCCCAAGACCCACCCCTCTATACCAAGAGATAAGCACCATGGTTATCACACATAGACATGACACATAATATTAGCCACAAAAACATAAGCAACTTGGTTTTCTCAACACAGGAATCATAATTTATTCTAATAATAAGGATGATTATTGTAGCATAACAATCATATGGACTAGTTATCAAATTTAGAACTTTAATATCCAAAGGTGAATCTTGAAAAAATATTACACCTAAATCTCTTGCATCAAGGTGAGAAAGAAGGTAAACCTCAACTATATCTCTTGTATCCAATATGAGTAAGAAGGTAGATCTCACCTAGGTCTCTTTCATCCAAAGTGGGTAACAATAGTATTGAAAATTAGATCTCTATTATCCCAAAGTTGGTTAAGATAATTCATTCCACTTATATCTCTAATATTCGAGATGACACATGAAGTACTCCAATCCTTGTAATATAAACCTACATAATTAATAAGATCACTTCAACTAATGGACCTTAGGATAGGACACATCAAGCTTTTACTCACAAACATGATTTCCCACCTACAAAATTTATGTAACCTTATTCATTGATAAAGCCACAAAATAAAGTACTAAAAATAATTTTAATAAATAATATTTTAAAAATATTTAAGAACCATATGAATGCCAAGTCCATCGTTGATGGATAAATATTTTCAAACAAAAAATGAAACTCAATAATTAAAAATTTGAATCATCCCTTTTTGATATAAATATAAAAGAGAACACACTTTCATAATTAAATATTAAAAAAAATGGCTAGGGTTCAAGGAACATTTAACATTTTATTCAAAATTAGAACTCATGGTCTAAGATTTACACAAATCAAAGAAATTTAATCCCAATTGAAGATTTGAGAATGACTTTTAGATTTAAATTGCCTACGGATTACACTTTTATCATCAAATAAATTTTGTATGAAATTTACAATGGTCTATGTATAATTTTACATTTAAAAGATTAAAAACTCTATCTCAAATGTCACACATAGTGAAATTTGATTTACACAATGAGATCAAGAAACTGTTTAACAACATAATTTATATTCTTCCTTCAAATCTGAATGGTTTACCCATAAGTTTACAATTAAAATACAAGGAAACCAATTTAATGAAGTTCACAACACAAATAAGGTAAATACCCTTCTCTTCAAGAAATAATATTTTAGAAAGCATAATCCTTTCAAGCTCCAATATTTCAAACTTTCTTTCAAAAATGTCAACTAGGGTTTGAAAAATAGTTTTTTGATGTGTGTGGACAAAGTTGGTGTACACGGCTACGTTCACATTATTTAGGGATAAAATTGTATAGTGATTCAAACCTACAAATCTATGATCTTATCCTACAATTCTATAATCCTATCTTGTAAGTTTGTGACCATGTCTTCTACAAGATTGGGTATTTGGTTCTTGTAACCTAGTGGTATATGATTCAAAGAAAGTAAGGGTGATGCTAAAGAGCAATATGAAGGTTGCTAGGCAAGGATTACAGTTCATGTCGTCTTTGTGCCTTATTCAAGCCTTTTGATTGAACTAACAATACAAGTAAAAGATATATGACTGGATGACAATGAAAGCCAATATGTAGATGGTAGTGAATGTTGCAAAGTTGACCATTGAACATTGATTGTTGTTAATTTGATTCAACAAATGCTTTGTATTAAAGTGTAGTTGAAATGTGGGTCGTAATAATTCATGATTATTGATGTAGAGAAGTTGATTATTTGCTTTATGTATGATAATTGAGTCATTGATGACTAATGTACATGCACAGGGAGATGATATTGTATATTTTGTATGCTTATTCCATGATGCCTTTTAATTATATGAATGGTTTATGATGATGTCTTTAAATACACAACCATAGACACATAAATTTATAAATTTTGGTGCCCATACTGATATGTAACAATGAGATCTTCAGAATATCGACCATGAAATGTGACATGCTTTTAATTTTGAAATAAAAAATGAGATTGCACCACAAAATCACAATTGTGAATACGTACAATGAACAAATTACTACAAAATAAATAAAATGATTTTAAAAGAAAATGAAATATTATATTTAAACTAGGCCAGAATACCGAGAGTCACAATTAATTGCTTTTCATGCATTGAAAACCTTTGGCATTCTGTATCACTTCATCTGCCGGGATCCTTTGAATTCAAGCCAGCTCTCAGCAACCCAATCCTATACATCAGTTACTCCATTCCCCCCACTTCAAGGTTACTCCATTCCCCCCCCCCTTCAAACCTTGAAATGCCTCCAAAGAAAAAGCAGACGGCGTCCAAGAAGACAACAAAGAAGGCAGTGACTGAGGCATCGGTAGAAAATGAGGCCACCACCATGGAAAGTCCTCATGAAGATCCAGATCTTCTCACCCCACCTTCAAAAAAATCAAATATAGAGAATGAAGAGAATTCTCATTCTAATGAGGAAGAAAAGCAAGATGAATCAGATGATCCAGAACAACCACAACAGGAAGATGAAGAAGAGTACAATAAGAGAGCAATTACAGTCACAAAGCCCACCAAAACAATGTCCAGATCATCAGTGACACATCAGGAACAGAAGAAGAAGAGCAGAGGACGGCCAAAGAAAGCTGCAGGGAGCAAGCAATCCAAAACAGAGAAATTTGCAGGAGGAAGCTCCAAGGAAAGCAAGAAGAAGAGGAAGGCTAAACAGAGTGCAGATTCTTACAAGGTATATATCTACAAAGTGCTGAAACAAGTGCATCCTGAGGCTGGGATATCTGCGAGAGCCATGGGGATCATGAACAGCTTCATGAATGATATATTTGAGAGGCTGGCTTCTGAATCTGCTAAGCTCGCGAAGTACAGCAAAAAGAATACTTTAACTTCCAGGGAGATACAGAGTGCTGCAAGATTGACTCTTCCAGGGGAACTGGCCAAGCACGCCGTTTCTGAGGGTACTAAAGCTGTTAACAAGTTCATGGAGAGTTAATATTTCATTTGAGTTGGGTATTATACATATATTTTACTTCTTTCATCTAAAGCTTTGCTTCAGCCTTAAGCTGACAAAGGGATTTCCTTTAAAAGACCCTTTTCTTTCTGTGTCTGTTTTACTTCCATAGCATACTTGAAAGCTGTTTTATTTATATTAGAACCTAAGCAAGCAATTAATATATTTTTGATGCTGAATCTGCCATGGCGCTTTGAAGTTATATGGATAGAATGGCATGGCATTGGTTAATTTGTCCAGAAATAACTATCTCTGTTTATTAGTATTAGAAGGCATGTTATGTGAGCAGTTATGGAGGTCATCTATGTATAGAACAAATGAAAAGAGCACTTCTCACATCTTTTCCTCTTGTTTTGATTTTATTGTAGTTCATTTGTTTTGAGTTTATTTTAGTTCATGTGTTTTGAGTGTAATGATTAATGTCTAAGTGACATATTTTTATGTAAAAGTTGACAATTGATTTGATCCGCTTCATACATTCAAAGGGATCAATTTTTGATCTATAGATTATTCATCATTTATTTGGATGAAAAAAATCAAATTGGTTTAGATCCATATTGCAGATTCAACCCCAAACAAGTTTAATTAATGGGTTGAGATGACCCTTTTCAACTAGCCATTATTTGTCAATTTGAGTGCAAAAAATTTCAAATTGCACACTAAGATGTTTAGAAGGAGAAACTCTAATGCATTTTGATCATCTAGGAGTTATCAAACATGTGTCTAGTGAACATCAAATAACTACCTTACAACAACATCATTATAGCATCAACATAGACATATTGCATGATTTGTTGGAGTCTTTTAAATTAGTGTGCTGAAACATAGATGTAGGGTCTTTACTAAGGAAAAGACTCTCACATGTCAAGCTACCAAAGGTGTTCATCAATATTTCTAGTTTGTTATTATAGGTATAGATACTTGACACAAGCATTAATTGAAAGTTCTAAGACAATGAGATTGAATCCACATAAATTAGAGATTGAATCTATGCATACAAAGATCATGTGTGCAATGTAAAAATGGTCCTTCTATCAATAGATAAAAAATTATCAATCCAAAGATCTATTTATCTAATAAATTTTTAGCACTTACACAAGGATGGACAATAGAGTGTCATTTGTTACAACATATTTAACATCAAACCTAGAGATAAGTATATTTTTATTTATTTATTAGGCTATATGCGAATTTAAATAACATGTTTAATTAGCATAATAGTCTCAACTCATAAATCTTGGGTGATTTACTTATCATACTTGATTAATTATTTTAGCCATAGATAATTCTATGATGGGGATTTTGTTTCCTAATACAAGTTGTTGGATCCAACTTATCTTAAACACCCACTAGGGTTTATGTGTAGGTTTTATCCTTCTCCATTAGAGTTTTAAGATATGATATTTCTTATTTCTCATCATTTATTTCTAATTTGATTAGGGTTCAAAATTTCATTGTTTACTATTTACACTCCTAGCCCCTTGTTTAATTTGATTTGCATAGGCTTTAGCTCCTAGGTGTATCATTTCCTTCATCAATTATGTATGTTGTTATATCTTGCTATGAATCTTTATGAGACCTTACCTTGGGATTACATTCATGCATATATCAATGATTATAATATTTTTTATTGCTTTATTGGTTCCTATCCTTGATGATAGTGCATCCCCTTTTCATAAATTGATGATGCTACATGTTCCATGAATGAGTTGATTGCATGCCTATTTAGCTTCCCATCCTTCATGGGTCTCATTAGTACATCTTCATCTATTCTAGAAATTACTTTACTCTATTTCTATACTTAATTTGTTAGGTGTATTGAAACTAATTACACAAGAGAAGAATATATAGGAAATATACTACAAATACTTGAGAATAATAAGCCACTATGAGGGGATAACTTCCAAGACTCTCCAAAAAGAGTACAATTCATAATATGATCATAAATTAACTATTACCTAATATATAGCATATGTAGGCCTTATATTCCACCCAAGTAGACCTAATTACCTATATAAGACTACATTAATAATCACATAACTAAATTAAGAGTTAAGCTACCCACAAACTGTCTATTCATTACCTTATGCACACAATAGGATTAAGGGTATAGCACGCCCCCTTAGGATATGAATTTTATTTAGCACTAGCTAACTATGGATACTTCTATACAAAATCCTCATTTTTTCATGCAGTATCTTTGGCTAAAGTGTTCTTCTATTTGATCAAATAATCTATGATTTCCCTCTTCTACAACATCTTATTGCATGTTTGAAAAATTATATTAGGATCTAAAACTATTCTTCCCTCCTCATTAAGCTTCAATAACTTAGTCTACATGCTACAACTCTTTGACCAATAACCTTATTCAAGAATGAAACATGGAAAACTAGATGTATTTTTGTTTATGTGGGTAACTCCAATTTGTATGCTACACTACCAATCCTCTCCAACACCTTATAAGTACCATAATGCTTGGGTGCAAGATTATTATCTTTCTATTATTTTTTAGTAGCATTTGTTTATATGAGTGTAATCACACAAAGACCTAATCTCCCACTTCACAATTCCTTTCACTATGATGTTGATTATCCTATTAGTTCATTTTGTTTCATGTCATTTTCAAGTTATCCTTGAGACTAACAAGTACTTCTTGTAGATGTTGAATTGTTTCTTCAATCTGTAATTAAAAAGCACTCTTAACATAAAACATCTTACCAATTTTGAATCCATAACTCCAAAAAAAAAAAAAAAAAAGATTAGCACATGATCTTAAGTAGTCAAACTCAACATGTATATACAAAAAAGATGGAATTAATTAAATGTTAAAAAATTATCATTATTTATTGAATTCAATCTATACAAGTATTAAAATTCTACAATTCTATAATAAAATTATAAGGAGTTTTTTTCTCCTTTACAGACTATTTATTTTCTATATGAATCCAGTCATTTCAAATAAAATATACATGTAATATATTGTTCAAATTTGAACAATATCATAAAATCTATTGGTGTTCCTATTTGCACTAACCCTCATCCTAAGACTTTCACCTAGATGCAATCATGATTACCAAGATTTCTCACACAAGGAAAATGGTTATGTCCAAGTTCAAGGGTTGGAAAAGGCTAATGAATAAGAGGTAATGCACCTCTTCTATACATTGAGCACTCCCAAGCTCATGTGGGTGTTCCTAGAGATATTTTCAAGATGAAACAATTTGGAAACCTAATGTGAATGCTCACACAAAGATGACTATATGGTTTATATTAACAATAATTATTTGTGAAAAATTCTAATGCACTTAATTCATAGATCTCTTCAATTAGAAAGCCAAGTTTAATGATTCAACAATGAATATAACTTGTCAAGGATCCCTATAGATGTAATGATCACAATAACTTACATCAACATATACTAAGTAAAATATACCATATACAATCCTCTAAGGTTGTAAAAATCATAGTCACATTAGTTTTAGCAAAAAGATTAAATGATGGGTTGTACATAATAGCCAAGAAAACAAAATAAAATTCCTAAAATGATTTGTTTTAATCAATATGGGTGGTTGGCCTTCTACCATCATATTGGTGCCTAATCTTGCAACATAGAGTCTAATTTATATTAAAGCCTATGAAATTGAAAACCCTAAATTTTAGATAAATTTGATTTACTTGGCTCTATCTTGCAGAACTTAAGCCCTCAAATTCACTTTAAGACCAATAAAGAAATCTCTAGTTAATAATCTATAAACTATTTCAATGTTTCAAGTACCAATTTGAAATATTTTCACATGGCATGCATATCTCAATCCATCAAGAAATTTCCTTCCATCTACCAAACATAGTCTGGCAGTGCCAAAAAATTCAGTCTTCTCATCTTTCTCCAAAGGTATCAACTTGATTCTTCTTCCATTTGATGTCACAACATAAGTATTCCTTCTTCCATCATGAATTTATTTCTTATCATATTTCCATGGTCTCCCTAATAGTAAATTACATGCATCCATAGGCATCACACAATACTTCATCCCTATATGATCCAATATGAAATTTTACCAAACATTGTTCATTCACCAATATATTATGATCATCTTGAATCCATGCTATCCTATAAGGGTTTAGATGTTTCAGTATTTTCAAATTCATATTTGTTACCATCTCCTTTGAAACTACATTATCAGTACTACCACTATCAATGATAACTTTACATACCTTTCCTTCGAACTTACATCTAGTTCTAAATAGACTTTTCCTCTGTGGTGGTTCTTCAATTACTTCTTCATGCATCAAAGCTCTTCTCATTACCAATGATTCACCTTTTTTTGGTTTTCCACATAAATTAGGGGATCCAACATTTTCTTCCTCAACATATGTTGTTCTTCCAGTATACTCAGGTTTCTTTATGGTACTTCCTTGATGACACTCAAATGCTCTATGTCCTTCACCTCCACACTTGAAACATGCTCCTCTGAATGGTCTTCTCTTAGATCTTCCTTCATTTCTCTAGTATCCTTCGTTATGATAATAATTATGACCTCCTCTGTTACTAGTGTAGAAAATTCAATCTTCTCTTCCTTGGTGGTATGAATTAGCTTCCTTTTCTTCACTCCAGTAGGGTTTTGAATCTTTGTTCTACTCTATATATGGTCTTCTTTCTCTGGACTAATTTCCATTCTTCTAAAATCTTCCTCTTGCACTTCTTTGTCTTTGCTCAAACTTCTTGTTCAGATTATCTTCTACCTTTAATACAAATTGGTATACCTCTTTAACATATATCATCTTCACTAGGCTCAAATCTTCTTGAATGTTTGTTCTCAATCCATTGATATAGTTGGCAACCTTCTCTTTGCTTGCTTCACTATGACCAGTTCTAATTATCATCTTGTAGAATTCTTTAGTGTACTCCTTCACGGATCTTTCTTTTTGTCAAAAGTTTTGCAATCTTTTCAATAATTCCATTTCATAATTTGCTGGTATGAATTGATTCTTCAACTTTGTCACCATTTGATGATTCTCTCTTTGCCTCTTCTATTTTGATCCAATTGAAATTATTTCCACCACAATGCAGCATGATCTTTCAACTTTGTTTTCACAAATTTGACTCTTTTTGAATCTTTAATTTTCTTCATATTCGAAGTATTCTTCCATTTCACTGATCCAATCAATTCTTCAAGATTCAAATTTCTCACATAATTTTGAATTTCAACTCTATGTCGCTTGCCAATTTTTTAGATCACTTTCAACATCTTTACTTGATTTAATTTTTCTTCTTCTTCTAGGGTTTTTGCAATTTGATTCGCATGTTCTGCTTCATGATCACTTTCATCATTCTTCCTAGGGTTTAGGCCTTGCCTTCGATCCTCTTCAACAGCATCTAACCTAACTCGCATCTCACGCATCATCTCCAACATTTCATTCATTCTTCCAACAACGTTTTCCATAGCAAGCATTCTCGTTGGCAACATCTCTCCCCTCGAATCCAGTACAACTGCCTCAATTCGACGATCTAGCTACAAGGGTTTCAACTACCTCACAATTGGTGATCAATTGAAAAAAAATGCAAACTACCTCTGGTCAGTGATCTATTCACCTAAAGGAATTCCTTCAAGAATTGAATCTCACTCTGATACCACTTGGTGTAGTCATGGTAGGAGGGTTCTAGAAGGAACAGTCTAAACCGTGTAGTAATGAGTCAACACGGTGAAAATAACATAGAAAATAGATATGAAAAAATGAATTTTCATTAACACGGAATGCTTACATGCAACATTTCCCACAAGGGTAGATATCTAGGGCTCACAAGCCTTGCCTTACAGGCTTACAACATACAACTAGACAACAAGCCTTATTACATGCGCCGAAGGGTTTATGCAAAAATGTGTTGGTCTCAATCTAAAACTACTAAATGATCATTCCCAAATGATTATAATGCTTATAAATATGCTCCTCAAGCTCCAAAATAGATCTACATTAGCCCCAAGGGTTGATGATCTGATGAATGCTGAAATATGAATGTCGGGCACAAGATAAGAAGAATTAACTCCACATGAAAATGAATCGACTTGGAATCTAGGGTAGGTCCCAAATGAACCCGTGGTGCTCTAGTGATATTCCATTTAGGTCCGTAATAAGAATCCAGGTCCAAGTCAACCTCCAATGCTTTGATTGGTAACACAGTGAAATTTTGAGAGTGGTAATTTCTAGTAGGCAAATGCAAATGATTATAGATTTGGATATACATTAGATGTTGATGTATAGATGCTATATCCTACTCTATGAGCTAAGAAACAACAATCTGGTAAAATCCATAATGAAATACAAAAACTGCTACTGAATGCAATGCAAGGAAAATAACTGTTCTGGTTGATACAAGATTTCTTAACAACCAGGGATGCTCTTGCATCAATTATCTTCCACACATGCATCAACTAGCTTTGTACTCTAATTAATTGATTATTTTTTATTCTCAACTAGATAAAGACAAAGAAAAAATAAATTATGGTATCTTCTTCATCATGACCTTCAAAAAAACAATTTAGACAAAAATCAATAGATGGAGCTTCATTTATAGTTTTGTGTCTATCCACTTCACTATACAAACACTCTTCTTCCCTTTGTATGTTGACCTCCTCAAAGGATAGGTTCATTTTCATATATGGGAACATCAAGTCATTTACATAAAAAAATACAAGATATGACTTGACTGCAAGGAGGTACATTTGATTCCTCCTTCATCTCATTACCCGCACATAGTCATCTCATTACCCACACATAGGAGGAACTAACAATGCTTCATCAATCAAATTTTCTGCCTTGTGAACTTAAATTTTATGAGCTAGTAGCACCTCCTTCTTCTTCACTACCCATTACTACATTGGGCTATTCCTTCTCTATATCACCCTTTATGTAACATTAATTATCATAATATTATCCCCTACCCATTGTGATTTCTTATTTTTTCATGGAATTTAATTTTGACCTAACAATACTATAATTTATTAGTATAGGCAAATGTTCATCTCTCGATTGACATTCATTCCTTACCTACATGACTACAAAATATATATGTGGGTGGTTGGCCTTTTACCATCATATTTGTCCCTAATATTGCAACATAGAGTCTAATTTATACTAAAGCCTATTAAATTGAAAACCCTAAATTTAAGATGAATTTGGTTTACTTGGCTCTATCTTGCAAAACTTAAGCCCTCAAATTCTCTGTAAGCTCAATAATGAAATCTCTAGTTAATAATCTATAAACTATTTCAATGTTTCAAGTACCAATTTGAAATGTTTTCGCATGGCATACATATGCACAAAATCAAAGATCATATTGTACCCTTTAGATGCAAACTAATAAATTTGTAATACAAAGTGCAAAAAAATTGTACTTAGGGTTTCCTTGAATCCCTCAAAACTCTAAAAAAAATATGGAGACGGATCATACAACCAAATAAAATTGATGTCTTATATCTAGAAAAAAAATTACATCACTATTAAAAATTGCATTCAAACTCAAAAATATGAGTTGCATTCATATACACAAGTAATACATAAAAATTTAGCTTGACTTGGATGAGCTTTTCTTATATAGATGCCAAAAGACCAACCCTTTATAATGAAAATTGAATGCCCTTACATATATCTGTGATTAGGGCATAAAGATATGATTTATTGAGTGTGTAAGGAGAAACCACATTGTAGACATCACGTGACACATCTTTCAACCTCTAAATTTTTTCTAAGTTTCAAAGAATATTACATCTGTCATCAAAATCCTATGATAAAGATATGACATCAATATGTCCACCAATCACACCCAAATTTGTGTATAGTATAATGGGAAAAATTGTGGAATCTACTCAAAAATTACAAAAGATGGTGTGAAAATAATTTTCCTACAAGTTTTCATCTATTGCAATAAATTTGTCATGGCCATGGATCCTTTTTCCTTTGAATCCATGTTCTTGGAGCATAAAAATGGTTCCTAGGTGTTCTTGGGTTGGTGTAGGGCCAAATCAGGCAATAAATGAAACCATAACTAGATTTTGTTATCCATCATTGAAAACCACTTGAAACACATATCAAAATTATGCATAGTTCTCCTTGAGTAGTCAAAATGTCATCATTGTCAGCTACCAATACTTTTCTATCATGTTAGTACATTTTTTGGAAACCATGTGGCCTTTTGGACTATTCCAACAAGTTGGTAGGAAGTCAAAAAAAATGTAGGAATTTTTGCATTTTAGGGAAAAACTTAATCCATACCTCATACCACTTTGAAATTTCAATGAAAAAGATCACTAGGAATTTATGTCAAACGAGTGAATTATAAATGAACAACCCCAAGGAATTAACACAGTTTTGAGATATTGTGGAATGGGGTTGAAACTTGACTCATACTAGGTATGATCTGTTATGAAATTCTAGTCCTCAAACTCCAATAAGACATACATAACAAGCTATCAAGTGGCAAGGTTTTAGAGGAGCTAGTGAAATAGGGCTAAGGTAGACAAAAGGGGAAAAAAGATCATAAAATAATATGAAATATCAATAGGGTTTGGGAGATAAGCATACCTTGGAACAAGTTTCAAGATGAAGGGAAGTCTAATAAATTTGAAAATAACACAAAAAAATCATATTTGGAATGAGCCTCAAGGATTTGGGGAAGGGATGGAGGCATGAGAAAGTGTGAAATCTTGAAAATTATAATTATGAAACTTTTTGAATGCAAGGTCGAGAATGATAGGGAACAAGTAACCAAGTAGAAAGATGGCCACAATTTTGACTTTGAAATACCTAGAATAACTTTGAAGTGAGAGTTGAGAGTCAAGGATGAAGAAAATGAATTACTTCAATTAAGGATAGTCTAATCTATTAGTATGAAAGATTGGGAAATTTTTTATAGCAAAGACTAGGAGGTGGGGTGAAGATGGAAAGGATAATCTAGGAAGAACTCCAAAATATTGAAAATAATTAGTGAAAGGCATGGAATGATAAGAAAATAATTAAATTCGAGAAGAAGTGGGAGACTTAAGCGTTTTAACAAGGACTTTCAAGGATTGGGACTTCAAAAATTCTATGTAAATCCTATAGGGGAACCACAACTTTGAAGGTCTAGCACTATGAAGGGTATAAGAAAAATGGTCAAGCTTTAAAGATGGGTGAGTGAGGAAAATAGTAAATTGGTTAATGGATTCTTTGATTTCTAGTGCCAAAAGATAGAAAAAAATTATGTGCAATAGATCAATATTTTAGGGATCAAAGGGATGTGATATGATGGGATGGCCAAGTTTGAAATTCTGATGAATAAAGACTTGATCTCAATAATAAGCTATTGAGGGTAAAAAATGAAGGATATGTGGGAGTGGCACAAATGGAGGACCAAGTCTAAAAATTTAGAAATATAAAATATCATATGACTATTATACACGTTTCAAACTTTGGATAACTAGCATGAAAACTCCAACAAGTTCAATAGGCTAACAAAATGCACACAATTTTTTTTACAAAGATTTAAACCAAATTTTTAGGATTGGGTGGAAGGGTATTCCAAGAGGATGAAGTATGATATCCTAATAGATAAAGGTAAACTAGAGATGATTATGATGGAATATTAGTATGGGAAACCCTAAAAGCCTAAAACTTTGACATTGCACAAAACTTAAGGAAAGGACCCATATAGCTCCAACACTTAGAATTTTTAGATATTTTGCACACCTTGAAGAATAATGAGTGTACAAGGGAAAATTCAGATAAGACTTAAAATAAAATTTTGATAAAGGTAAAACCCACTTATGTTGTATCAAATTAGTTATAAGAGGAGGGTTTACAAAAAGGCACTATAACACATGAGAAAATACAACTAAATCTACTTTTTTTTGTGCATACATGGTTGGGCACTAACACTAGCTCTAATTGGTTATTTGTTCCTTTTGTAGGAATAGTAATATTACAAGTAATATTTGGGTGATAAAAACAAAAGAGGCCAAAAATGGTGGGATAAACAAACTTCATCTTGACCAAAAATTACCAAGACTACAGAAGGATAGCAATATCACACAAAAATTTCATCTTGAGTCACAAATAAATCATGGTTGCACAAAGATAATACAACACACCAAAAATATAGAGAAAAACTATTACTTATAAGAATAAATGTTAGTCCATTGTGTCATGAACTAGTAGCTTCACAAAACATAAAGTGAAACTCCTAAGGTAGCATGCACAACCCTTATTCATTGTATCAACTACATATGGCCATGCCATTATCCATTCTCTTCTCCATTTTAACCCTTTGACCAAAAACCCATTATGACCTTTCCACATTAAACCACTATGAACCAACACATCTCTCAGGTCTTGTAGCTCAAGTGTTCCTTGCTTATTTTCATTCCATAAAGAGATAAATCCATATTTTTATGGAAAAACATATCCCTATGTGTTAGATCATGTTTTAGGTGGAAAATATGGATTAAAATTTTAAATATTCCTTATTAAACTTTGTTGCATCCACACATGCATCAATATTTTCATGGATATAATATTTTCTTCCAATGGTACACACCTCCATTTATCATCATGTGAAGACCTATTTATTAATGCAATAGGTCTTTCCTGTCCAACTTTATCCTTTTGAAACAGTAAAATAATATATGATATGGTAGAAGGGAGAAGATAAAAGGGTTCAAAAAAATCTAAACTTACCAAGACTAGTGTTGAATGAAGAGATTCATTAGCTTTCACACATGCAAATCAAACTAGCTCTATACTCTAATTAATTTATTCTTTTTTATTCTCAACTAGAGAAAGATAAAGAAATAAATAAATTATAGCATATTCTTCATTGTGACCTTAAAAAAATTAATTTAGACCAGAATCAATAGATGGAGCTTAATATATAGTTTTGCATCTATCCACTTCACTGTACAAACACTCTTTTTCCCTTTGTATATTGACCTCCTCAAAGGATAGGTTCATTTTCTTATATGGGAAGATCAAGTCATTTACATAAAAAATGCAAGATATGACTTGACTGCAAGGAGGTACATATGATTCCTCCTTCATCTCATTACTCACACATAGTTCTTCCAATGATATATTATCATGTCTTCACATGATATATTGGTCTTATGGGTTGTCTATATGAGTTCTCTTAGATGTTATTTATTATAGGAAATAAACTCATATTATTATGCATCAACATTATGTCCCTCTTAAAACTCTAAATTGAATGCATCACAAGAATTTAATTCATCTTCTCCTCTCATGTAATTGCATTTAGATGTGTCATAATTATCATCCTCATACTCATAAGAAAAATCATCATCCTAATCACTAAGAGGATGTTTGAATTATTCATGGAAACTAGTTAAAAGATTCATTAAACATTATCTCTACAATAATATGTATTTCTTTCTTATGGGGACTCAACATTTCCTCCCAATATTTATTGTCTTTCTTCATATGATAAATTGGGAGGAAAAGGATATTGTCAAGTATCATGTGTTTACATATCTTCATATCTCATGCCAAAATTTTGACCATTATAGGATATGTCCTCATCTTTTTCATTAATAGTTATATTTTACATGTATACCTAATCATCCTAGCCATTGTGAACTTCTTTATAATCATCAAAAGTGAGCTCTTAATTTTTTTTTATCAAAATATCATAGACACATTCAAATTTCACTCTTTTAGTTTCTAACAACTCAAAGAGTGCCTTATATTCTTAAATTTCATGTTTTCATGATTTTTTAGGAGAATAGGGGTAAATTTATCAACAATTTTTTTATGTCAAATGTGGAAATATTGCATAAAAACCTCAAATATTTGTTCTACATTTCTACAACCAATAACCACCTCATAGATTTGTATACTAGCCTTTTGGGATTCATCTGTTATAAGCTCACTCACTATATCCTCGAGAAAATATGACAAGTATCTCTATTAAATTTCATACTTTTTTGATGTATTGAGAGAAATATGGCCATCAAGATATGTCAAAGGATCTTGATATTGCATGCCATGACTATGTATGTATTCAAAAATTAAATTACTTACTTTTTTTTTTCCAACAAAAAAATCTACTTCCTTTTTGTCATAATCATACCATTGTATTCTTCTATATTTTATGATCATGTTAACTAAGTATTTAGAAGTAAATACGTATTCTTTTCTACAATCAATGCATTAAAAATATCCACCTAAAAATCCTACTGTTGATTATTAATAGGCGGATCTCGGTGACTAACTGGTATCTAAATCTTTGCATAATGTTCATGGTCTCCTTAAATAAATTATAGTGTCGAGTTCAAGTGTTGGTTCTCTACTTGATTTCTTCTCTCCATCCCAAATTATATTGATCTTGTCACAACTTCTAGGTATGACTAAAATAGAGTTTCCACCCTTCACTTGGAAGAGACAAACATTTTCTGAACAACTAAATATTTGAAGAACCAAACAATCACTACTAGAGTCTTCAAAATAGTACTAGATTAGGCATGAATCATTAATAAAAACTAAACATAATTTGGATCTTTAAATACCAAAGATGTCACTTTTTTTAGGGACAAAGATAAGAAGGAAAACACAATTTTGGATGTAAAAAAAGGTTTTCAATTCAGACTCTTGAAAAAATTTGAGGAATGACCCAAGGATCTAGCAACCAATTTCATAGTAGATTCACCAATTTTATGATGACTTGGATGGGTCACAATGTGTAATTTAAGTGTAAGGAAAAAATCTAAATTATCAAACCTTCTCAAAATTGGAAATTATTTTCTAAGTTGCTTCCCTAGCAAGGTTGCCAATATGTTGATGTTATTTTTTGCACTAACCTTCACCCTAAGGCTTTCACCGAGATAAAATCAAGATGACCAAACTTTCTCAAAAAAGGAAAATACTTATGTTCATATTCAAGTATTGGAAAAGATTAACTAACGAGATTTTAATGCACCTCTTCTACACTTTGAGCACTACCAAGCTTGCGAGGGTGCTCCCAAGAATATTTATAAGATGAAATAATTTAGAACCTAATGTGAACTTTGACCAAAAAAAAAAATCTCTAGTTTTTCTTAATATTAATATTTTTTGTAAAATTTTAATGCACATCATGCTCAGATCTCTTTAATTAGGCAGCTAACTTTAATGATGCAATGATGGATACAATTGGTCAAGGATCCATGTAGATGCAATCATTTCAATAACTTACATCATACACTCAATAAAATACATCATAAATAATTCTCTAGGGTTTTTGTTACACCCCATGTTTCCAACAATTATTGAAAACATGTTTCAATTATTTAAATTATGGTAATTAGATGGTGCTATAAAATGACATGATTTTATTTTATATGTATTTTGGATATGGATTATTATAATGTGATGGTCATTCTTTTGTGTACTTGCAAATGTAAAAATTTAATACCAAATTTTAATGTCAAAATGATTGTGAAATTTAAACTTTAAATATTATTATTAGAATCTTTGGATAGATAAATGATATAAAGGAATGAATATAAATGATTAATGAGAATTCATGTTGCATATTATGATGTTGTTGATTTATATGAGATGGTTATCAATTTTATATACATATATGTTTATATTTGAGTAGACTAACTACATTGATGTTGTAATGATGTGTGTAGAATAAAGTTCAACCCCCTTCTTGATTAAAGAGGGAGAGTATCATTAGGGTGAGGAAAGTGGATCAAGAAGATTCAATGTTTTGTATTGTGTGTCAAGAACTCATTGATGCACACACCACTAGTTTGAATGTTAGGTCCTTTGTTTGGTATCCATGTATAATATTTTTCATTAGATTATAGCATATTCATGTTGCCTATTGTAGGTGTATACTAGATTTTAAATAAATTTTAAGGTCATTATTATTATTGCCTCGATTATAAATAGATTTGTCTAAATATTATCCTTCTTTTTGAAGTCCTTAATGTCAAGTTGAGATTAGAATAACTTGTTATGCCACATGTTTAGAAGTCTCTCCTCTTGTTGTGGCATTGAGCATGTTTCATTGTTGATCTAAAATCTTTACAAGTTAATAAATGTTTTTGGTTTCAAGAGAAATATATTTTTGTTAATAAAAAATATTATTAAATTAAAATAAAAATAAAAATAGTTTTAAATTTTTAAAAGAGTGTGGAGTTTGATTGTAGTGAGATGGGGAAAAAAATGCCAATCTTACCCATATTATCCTTGAATCCCTTAGATTTCTCCAACAAGCTGGAGTGAACGATGAGGGAAATAATTAATGCTAGAGTTGTTGGCAGAGAAGGAGAAAATGGTAGTGGGTGTGGAATTGGAGAGAAAAATGGAAACACATAAAAATAAGAGGACATCATTTTTGTTTGTTTTGAAAGGTAAAAGAAGGGGAAATTAGTAGAGAAGAAGGGTTTAGAAAAAATAGGATAAAGGGAAAAAAATTAAGTTAGATGGTTTATCAAAATCATTATTTTCTTTTGGAAATTCAGATGCATAGTTACATACTTCTTTTCTATGTGTTTGAGAATAAGTCTGTAAATAAATTTAAAATATCTAAATGGAATTCAAGTATCAATCAAGCTATGAATGTTAAGCAATCACATGCTCTAAACTTTTAATATTGAAAAAAATAATACAATGAAAAGATAACACATAATTTTTTTGAATCAATATGTAAATTAAGCCAAAAGGAGGTGTATATATAACGAGAGAAGCAACCACCAACATAATTAGTGGAAAAGACTAGGCAGACGACTCCCACTAACAAAGAGTGGTGGAAAGTTAGCTTCCTCTAAAGTTTCAAGAGGTGGAGAGTTAACTATCTCTAAGACACCTAAGTAGGATTTAAGCCACATGTATAACCATGTGCTATAATGCATATATGTTACTATTAAGATGGCATCTACCTTGTAAATCCTATGTTATATTTCATGGTTCTAAAATCCTTGGAAAGTGTCCCTAGAAATTGAGGGTGTGTTGGGAAAATATTTTATAATATTTATTCTCATCATTGTTTGTAATACATTTGTAAGAGGTGATGGGTTTCACTAGAAGTGCTAAAGGTGACTTGTGGACATGAATATTTAATTATGTTTTCCCCACATGTGGATTCTTAGAATAGAATGGTAAAAGATAAGGAATAGGATACATGAATGACTATTAGGATTCTCCAAGTGAATGCTTGGAAATAAGCAACAAGTGTCTCTTGGTATTCCATATTTTGTTGCATTTAATGTAATACTTAATTTCTAAGTTTGGGAACCCAAGCTGGAGGGAAAGTACTAGAGCTAAAACCATTATCCTTTCATATTTTGAAGAGGCAATACAAGGGTTGGGATGTTTGGAATGAAGAGTCATATTTGGGTGTCATGTTTTGTGATTAAGACCTCTTTACAAGTCTATAAAATCAGCTCCTCAGACATAAAAATTATAAGGAATAGTTGAATGTAGCATTACTTTACAGGAACAAGGACAAGTTGAGGCATAAATAGGTTGTTTATAGGTACACATGCTTCCATGTTGGAGGCAAAGAGGATAATGGAATTGAATGTATTTTAATCTCATTTATTTGAATATAATACATACTTGGCCTCTCTTCTTGGTGGAAATTTTTCCCTTAAGAGTTTCTACACATGAATTATTTTTTATTTGAATCATTTTATTTTACTAATGTGTGCCTCTTTGATGCTATATTGTGGTGATGATATGCTTTATTTTATTTTTTTATAATTTCACATAAGGTGGTGTTATTAAGCATGTTATGTTGGTTGATATTTAGCATCATGGAGAAGATATATAATCATGGTAATTCCACATTAAGGTCACTTAATTTCATATTTGCATATAAGTTTCATATTTTCATATTGTAGTAGTTCAAGCCTTGTATCTAATCTATTGAATTTATAACTTGATTATTTGGATAAAGATTTAAATTTCCCAATATTTGGTATCAAAGCACATATATTTCTCAACAATATATACCAACACCCCCTTAAGCATAGATTGGGTGAAAAATAAATAAATTGGGTCCTAGAAACTAGGCCTAATGAGGTACCCAAATACAATACAATCTCTCATAAAGTAGAGAAAGAGAGAAGACCAAGTAGAAAAAAATCCCCCTAAAAGAGAGAAAATAAATATGATCTCTAAGAGAATAATAAGAAGAACAAAACCCTATGTAAGGAAAAATCACCCCATATGAGAGAAGAAGAGAGGCTATGAAACCCCCCTTTAAATTAGAGTCTCCTCAATTGATATTCAATTCTTGACATTGAATGTTGAAGATGACCCAATCACGTCAAAAAAAATCCCTCTCTTTAGGAAGAATCAAAACCAAGAATTTATGCAAGATTTCTTCCCACTCCTGAAAGGAAGATAAGGTAATAAAGATGAAGATTTGTGATGTCTCTAAATTTTTCTCAAATGTCCCCATGTCTATGCTAAAAACTACCACAATAAAATCAAGTGTTCAAGGCCACACCAATGAATATGGCAATCCAAAATATCATGGAAACTAATGTAGAACATAATTTTGAACACACTTGAATACTGAGAGGGGGGTGAATCAGTATCTAAAAAAACTTAAACCCTTTCAGACCTTAAACCCTTCAGCAATATGTAAAATTAATCTATTGACAAGATCAGAAACCCTTGACTAGATTAATAACACTTATTCAAATCAGCATCAATGAAAGATATGATAATGAACACACATGCACAAGATAACACCATATTTACTTGGAAATCCCAAGAAGAGAAAAACTACATTGAGAGTTAGCTCACAATATAGAAGCTCACTGCATGCAAAAATACAATTTTAAGGCTCACCACCAATGGACTTGCAGAACAAGGTGCACAAACTTAGGGAAAGATACAAAAATGACTTACAATACTAAGGAACACAACCTTAGATAAAGATACAAATTACAAGGACCTAATGAGATTCACTATCTCAAGGCAGGATACATGGAGATTTAGAAATTACAACATTTGTCAACAATACACTTTGTTGACTAGGGTGTTAAAACTTAGTTCTCTTCTCTTTTCACAACTTACTACTTTAATTCATATTCACACATCACCAAACTCTCACTTATCTTGCAACTGAAATTTTCTTGCATTTACAACCTTTGTAAGATCTCAAAACATCAATTAGGTTACCTGGAAAGGAATAGAATCAATAACTTCAACAAGTTATCCATAAAAACATAATGTGGTCCTAGAGATAGAGAGGTCCAAAAATAATCTTATTACATCTTACAATATGATCCCAAACAAATCAAACATTGGTGGACAACAACCTAAGTTAACCATAGAGAAATGTGTAGATGAAACATGTAGCATAATACCGGTCGGTCCAAAAACACACTTGCAAGTGAATTTATTCAGTGTGGTTCTCAACAAGATAGGTCAAGACCCAAATACACTTTAACACAACTTCATATACTAGTGTAGACCCCCAAGCACTTAGCTCAAGCAAGAGAACAAGACCTATCAGCTAGATATCCATAAATCTCCCATAAAACCAACTCAACACAATATGCATCACCAAAGAGATCAATCATAGACTTGTGGATCAATGAGATGTTCCATGAATATACAACAATACTTCCAAACACTTCTTTCACATTTTCATGCCACAAATAGCTACCACAAACCAAACAAAAGAAAAACACTTCAACCCCAAAGCATAGAATACACAATCATGAGATAGAACATTAACAAATAAACTTGTGGTACACACCATCACATGAAACTTGAAATGAGACATTGCATAATTACAAAGAGCATGTCCACAAAGCCATGGGATCATAAACATTGATGTGGATAAATGTAGAGCATTTTTTGGACCAATCAAGACAACCAAAAAAACTACCAAAACACTACAAATAACAAAAAACTCCTTGGCAACACAGGTGGCCTAAAAAGATAGGAGTGAAACATACACAAAGAACAAACATTGAATCCCAAATCACAAGGTCATATATTCAATAGCAGAGGAATGTAGAGTATTCTCCCAAACAAAATTCACAACAACTTCCTATAGTAGGAACTTTCACAAACATGTGGAGGCCAGAACATCCTTGTACCAACACATACCTTCATAAGAACAACAAGAGAGAGAATACAACATGCTAGAGACCATCAAAAACATCTCTCTAACAACAACATTGCTTCTAATACTCATCTTAATTCTTCTAATCCTTATATTAATATATTATTATGATATCATCTCTAACAACAACAACCATGATTCATCTTTACTTTTCATCAAATGAGGCATGACATCCAACCATGAACATCAACAATTCCACTATTAGCACAATATTAATGAAAAACAATACCAACAACAATCTCACATGCAATAATCTCTCTAACTATTGACAACCAATGCCAGCAAGCTCACCAAATGTTTAGGTCACAACAATATCCTCAAGTGTTGACATCAATGACAACCAATGCAAACAATCTCCCCCTTTGGAATTAATAGAAACACACACCTACACACTCTCCCCCTTTGACATCAAGGACAAAGGGAAAAAAGATCTTCATTTAAATCAGCAACACTTTCTCTCCCTTTGACAGATAAAACTTCTTTTCAAACAACTATATATGTTCAACAACTACACATCTTCTTCAAGCAATCATACTAGCTCCCCATATCATTAGAAACCAACCAAATACCTTCTCCCCCTGAGAGGTAGCACCCATCAATCCAGGAGAAAGGGATATGATATGGATTTCTCCCCCTAGATAAATGCACCATCTATGCATCCAGTTGGAAAGTGGAGGGGCAAAAATCCCTAGCTTCTATCGAAGATACTCAAAATTATCCTTTGATAGCACCTTAGTGAGGATATCTACAATCTAATCCTTGGTAGGCACATACTTCAATCCAACTTCTTGTTTTGTAACCTTATCCCTTAGAAAGTGATATCGGATAAAAATGTGTTTGGTCCTTGAATGCATCACTAGATTCTTGGAAATTTTGATTGCATTGGTATTATCACATAATATAGGAATAAGGTCATCATAAACCACCTTTATATCCTTTAAATTTTACTTCATCCAAAGCACTTGGGTGCAACAAGATGTTGCAACAATATATTTAGCTTTTGCTATGGATAAGGATACTAAGTCCTGCTTCTTACTGAATTAGGAGACCAATCTATCTCTCAAGAAAAATGTACTTCCACTAGTACTTCTCTAGTCATCCACACATCATACCCAATCAACATCAGTATAAGCACTCAAAGAAAAATTACCATCCCTCTTATACCACAAATCATAATCTGGAGTTCCTTGTTGGTATGTGGCGACTGATCATGCTATACTATACACTCTTTAGTACTGTACACTCTTAATGTATCCTCATTGGGTTTTGGGGTTGAGTTGAGCCATGGGCAGGGGTTCAGGGGTGGCAGCCCCCAAAAAGCAGGGGTTCAGGGGCGGCAACCCACGAGAAAATTATTTTCACCTTTTT
>CM021106.1:395418082-395460107 GCA_007115665.2 Sequoiadendron giganteum
GTGATATCAACCATCATAGCTACACCCATGTATGGTATGTACAAGTGTTCATCACTCAACGTGATGTTGTCACATCATCATGACATTTCACCATATCTCTCCCAGAGGGTGTAACACAAGTAGAATTAAATCATCACAGACTCCCTCACATGATGTTGTAATGGAGTCACACACATGAAATCTAGCATGGCTCTCACAGAGGGTGGAAACAAGGGCTTTCACCTCAAATCTCAAAGAGAAATGCATTATCAAAGGCTTGCACCTCAAATCTCTCTCAAAAGAGAAATGCATTAAAAGAGGATCATTGATACTAAGACTCATTCTCAGCTAGGGCTTGATTATCCACCATACCAATCTTATCTCGAAAGTACACAAACTTTATCCTGGAGAGAGGCTTGGTGAGAATGTCTGCCATTTTCTCATCAGTGCTGATAGACCTCAACTGAATTGCTTTTCGTAATACCATATATCTAATATAATGGTATTTTATCTCAACATGTTTAGTTCTGTCATGAAACACAGGGTTGACAGAAAGCTTCACACAACTCTGGTTATCACAATGAATGATAGTAGGCTCCATTGATTGTCCAAACAATCCTGCAAGGAGCTTTCAAAGCCACACTTCTTCTCGAGCTGCCACACAAGCTGCAATATACTCAGCCTCTGTTGTACTCAATGCCACTGAAGACTACTTCCTGCTACACCAAGATATCATCGCATACCTCAACTGAAACAACACCAAGAGGTACCCTTCCAATCAGCAACACAACCATCTTCTTTAGGTTCAATAGGCTCCCTCTGAATCTTCAAGTACTTGCATCAACCTCCTGACCTCATCGTCCAAGATTGCCTGCAACACGACTTAGAGAAATGGTTTCCAACACACACCTCTGTAGAGATTCATGGCTGTCCTCTTTTACCTCATCCTAGATCACTCTATTCTGAATAGGTTTCTGGAGCTACCAATGTTAAATCTAGGTTGACTGACTTGAGAAATTTTGATCTCAACTGATGAAGAGGTACTTCAAGAATTTAGCATTTGGCCTTGCAACACTGCAAACCTTATTCTCAGTGAGTCATAAAACTCCCTCTAAATGTTAATTCTTCCTATTCGAAGAGATTTCTTCAGCCATTCACTCAATCTCATAGCTGCAAGAAGTGACTCCATTCTTCAACCTACAAGATACACCAAGCTCTTCTTGAAAGCAATCTCTTACGCTTCTTGATCCATCCTGAAAGCATTAATAAGAGATTACTAATAGGTCATGGAACTCAACTATCTCGAACATAAGTACCATTGCTAGAAGCATACATGATTGACTATCTCAATGCTATAGCATGAATTAATAACTACATAACAATTCATGCACATTATTCAACCATGCAATACTTATCTCATTGAAATCAGGATCTCTTGAGTAATCCCAAATAATAATTCATCATTTATCTTCGTTGATTCTGACATGTCTTTCTTCCATTTTCTCGGAAGAGCTAATCTCAACATAACAAAAGACAATCCACACAGAATAATAGATCATGCATATACAAAATCAATCATAACCGTAATTTCAGCTCTCCTTTTATTTCAGAGTCACACTCAAAAATTAGCATGATACAACTTGCAATGAATAATTCTTAATTCTAAAGAATCTTATCCTAGTGATCACTATTTACTGGTCACACTCAATCCAAGCAATTAATGTTAGATTTGCACAACTCAACAAACTAAAATTTAGCCTAGAAGGGTGATTACAAACAAAACAAAGAATACTTATCTCTTTAAATATTCTCATGGGTGGACACATTAAGATACATTGCTCTTGCGCTCAGATCAATACACAACCTTCACGACTTGAACATAGGCCCATTACTTAGAATAGAAATTCCCTAGAATCATTTTGAGGAGAGATCTTATCCACATCCACAAATGAAGCATACTAATTAGGTCTGGTTGGGAAATCCTTTGCATAGTGACCAAACTTGTCACATCTAAAACATTGAACATGAGAGAGGTCCCTCTTCTTCTTGAATGTGGGAGCATCCTCAGAACCTTTATCCCTATTCCTCTTGAAGTATCCTTTCTTTCCTCCTTTTCCTTCCTTCTTCGAGGATTGAGCGGAAAGAACATGAATGTATTCATTTGTAGAGCTTCGACCAATACCTCTCGCATCCAACCTAGACTCTTCTTGAATACAATCTGCCCTCAAATGATCAAACTTGGGAAGTTTCGATCTTGCACTAATTCCTTGAATGCAAGACTCTCAAGATGAAGGAAGACCTTTAAGAGCCAACATGGTCAAATCCTTGACATAAAAAATATGCCCAATAGTAGAGAGCTAATCTCTCAACTAGTTGATCCTCATGAAGTAAGCGATGAGAATTTCTCCTTTCATCATCTTGACATGATGAAGTTGTTGCTTTAATGCAAGTGCACGACTTGTGTTGTTGATCTCATACATCTCCTCCAAATTCTTAAGCATCTCTCTTTTTAACTTCAACTTAGAGATGATTGGAACAATACGGTCCTTCACGAAATCAACTAACATCTTCTTCGCCTTAGTATCTTTCTTCTTCCATTGAATCTTCTCTTCCTCATCAGTAGACTCGGGGAAAATTCTCTCCATGAACTCAGCCAATTCATTTTCCTCCAGGGCAAGCATAACTCTGAATCTCCAAGATGTGAAATTTTTTGCTCCCTCAAGTCTGTCCTCAACCTTGAGTCCATTTACCATCTTGACGATAAGGTAGATGTGACTGAAATGAGAACAATAATGGAGGATATTGCTGCTTGAATGAAATTTGATCTAGATCTTCTTATACTCGCTTTGATATTATGTTAATTTTTCATGGTGAGATATCTTAAAACAAAAAGCACTTAGAAAATGCAGCACATAAGACAAATAACACAAGGTACCCTGGGAAAACCCTCCAGCTTGAGGGAGAAAAACCAAACCAATATATCTCTTATATATTGATTGAATAAGAGCAGAAATCTGCTTACAACTCAGACCTAACACAAGGCCAAAATTGATATAATTAATAAGAGCACCTCTCTTAGATGAAAATATAAAAATAAATATTTTTTTCCTTGTAATCGATCTGCTGCTACAGGATGAAGATCTGTTGCCACAGAATGAAGTCCTTCTGCTACAAAATGAACTTCTTCTCCAAGTGTGAATGTGAGAAATGAACTTGTTGATCAAATGAATGATAATCACCTTGTATTTATACATAAGGGAGGGAATGATCATGACTCTTCATGAAGGAGGTCGACCCAGCATAAGAGAAGTGTCTTTTCATAACAAGAAGCCGACCTCAATAAGAAATCATGATTTTCCACAAAAGCGATTTAAATAAATATTAACACTATTTAATATTTATTTTATTTCTTTAATGAATGGTGCCTTTTCATAAATCGACGTCTCAATAAATTAAATAGCCTTAGGCTATAATTTAATTTATCATCATGAATCAAGGGAGATCGCTAGAAAGAATATGAGATGTTGCCATTAACATCAACACAAATCCTCTGTTGATTATTAATAGGCGGATCTCGGTGACTAACTGGTATCTAAATCTTTGCATAATGTTCATGGTCTCCTTAAATAAATTATAGTGTCGAGTTCAAGTGTTGGTTCTCTACTTGATTTCTTCTCTCCATCCCAAATTATATTGATCTTGTCACAACTTCTAGGTATGACTAAAATAGAGTTTCCACCCTTCACTTGGAAGAGACAAACATTTTCTGAACAACTAAATATTTGAAGAACCAAACAATCACTACTAGAGTCTTCAAAATAGTACTAGATTAGGCATGAATCATTAATAAAAACTAAACATAATTTGGATCTTTAAATACCAAAGATGTCACTTTTTTTAGGGACAAAGATAAGAAGGAAAACACAATTTTGGATGTAAAAAAAGGTTTTCAATTCAGACTCTTGAAAAAATTTGAGGAATGACCCAAGGATCTAGCAACCAATTTCATAGTAGATTCACCAATTTTATGATGACTTGGATGGGTCACAATGTGTAATTTAAGTGTAAGGAAAAAATCTAAATTATCAAACCTTCTCAAAATTGGAAATTATTTTCTAAGTTGCTTCCCTAGCAAGGTTGCCAATATGTTGATGTTATTTTTTGCACTAACCTTCACCCTAAGGCTTTCACCGAGATAAAATCAAGATGACCAAACTTTCTCAAAAAAGGAAAATACTTATGTTCATATTCAAGTATTGGAAAAGATTAACTAACGAGATTTTAATGCACCTCTTCTACACTTTGAGCACTACCAAGCTTGCGAGGGTGCTCCCAAGAATATTTATAAGATGAAATAATTTAGAACCTAATGTGAACTTTGACCAAAAAAAAAAATCTCTAGTTTTTCTTAATATTAATATTTTTTGTAAAATTTTAATGCACATCATGCTCAGATCTCTTTAATTAGGCAGCTAACTTTAATGATGCAATGATGGATACAATTGGTCAAGGATCCATGTAGATGCAATCATTTCAATAACTTACATCATACACTCAATAAAATACATCATAAATAATTCTCTAGGGTTTTTGTTACACCCCATGTTTCCAACAATTATTGAAAACATGTTTCAATTATTTAAATTATGGTAATTAGATGGTGCTATAAAATGACATGATTTTATTTTATATGTATTTTGGATATGGATTATTATAATGTGATGGTCATTCTTTTGTGTACTTGCAAATGTAAAAATTTAATACCAAATTTTAATGTCAAAATGATTGTGAAATTTAAACTTTAAATATTATTATTAGAATCTTTGGATAGATAAATGATATAAAGGAATGAATATAAATGATTAATGAGAATTCATGTTGCATATTATGATGTTGTTGATTTATATGAGATGGTTATCAATTTTATATACATATATGTTTATATTTGAGTAGACTAACTACATTGATGTTGTAATGATGTGTGTAGAATAAAGTTCAACCCCCTTCTTGATTAAAGAGGGAGAGTATCATTAGGGTGAGGAAAGTGGATCAAGAAGATTCAATGTTTTGTATTGTGTGTCAAGAACTCATTGATGCACACACCACTAGTTTGAATGTTAGGTCCTTTGTTTGGTATCCATGTATAATATTTTTCATTAGATTATAGCATATTCATGTTGCCTATTGTAGGTGTATACTAGATTTTAAATAAATTTTAAGGTCATTATTATTATTGCCTCGATTATAAATAGATTTGTCTAAATATTATCCTTCTTTTTGAAGTCCTTAATGTCAAGTTGAGATTAGAATAACTTGTTATGCCACATGTTTAGAAGTCTCTCCTCTTGTTGTGGCATTGAGCATGTTTCATTGTTGATCTAAAATCTTTACAAGTTAATAAATGTTTTTGGTTTCAAGAGAAATATATTTTTGTTAATAAAAAATATTATTAAATTAAAATAAAAATAAAAATAGTTTTAAATTTTTAAAAGAGTGTGGAGTTTGATTGTAGTGAGATGGGGAAAAAAATGCCAATCTTACCCATATTATCCTTGAATCCCTTAGATTTCTCCAACAAGCTGGAGTGAACGATGAGGGAAATAATTAATGCTAGAGTTGTTGGCAGAGAAGGAGAAAATGGTAGTGGGTGTGGAATTGGAGAGAAAAATGGAAACACATAAAAATAAGAGGACATCATTTTTGTTTGTTTTGAAAGGTAAAAGAAGGGGAAATTAGTAGAGAAGAAGGGTTTAGAAAAAATAGGATAAAGGGAAAAAAATTAAGTTAGATGGTTTATCAAAATCATTATTTTCTTTTGGAAATTCAGATGCATAGTTACATACTTCTTTTCTATGTGTTTGAGAATAAGTCTGTAAATAAATTTAAAATATCTAAATGGAATTCAAGTATCAATCAAGCTATGAATGTTAAGCAATCACATGCTCTAAACTTTTAATATTGAAAAAAATAATACAATGAAAAGATAACACATAATTTTTTTGAATCAATATGTAAATTAAGCCAAAAGGAGGTGTATATATAACGAGAGAAGCAACCACCAACATAATTAGTGGAAAAGACTAGGCAGACGACTCCCACTAACAAAGAGTGGTGGAAAGTTAGCTTCCTCTAAAGTTTCAAGAGGTGGAGAGTTAACTATCTCTAAGACACCTAAGTAGGATTTAAGCCACATGTATAACCATGTGCTATAATGCATATATGTTACTATTAAGATGGCATCTACCTTGTAAATCCTATGTTATATTTCATGGTTCTAAAATCCTTGGAAAGTGTCCCTAGAAATTGAGGGTGTGTTGGGAAAATATTTTATAATATTTATTCTCATCATTGTTTGTAATACATTTGTAAGAGGTGATGGGTTTCACTAGAAGTGCTAAAGGTGACTTGTGGACATGAATATTTAATTATGTTTTCCCCACATGTGGATTCTTAGAATAGAATGGTAAAAGATAAGGAATAGGATACATGAATGACTATTAGGATTCTCCAAGTGAATGCTTGGAAATAAGCAACAAGTGTCTCTTGGTATTCCATATTTTGTTGCATTTAATGTAATACTTAATTTCTAAGTTTGGGAACCCAAGCTGGAGGGAAAGTACTAGAGCTAAAACCATTATCCTTTCATATTTTGAAGAGGCAATACAAGGGTTGGGATGTTTGGAATGAAGAGTCATATTTGGGTGTCATGTTTTGTGATTAAGACCTCTTTACAAGTCTATAAAATCAGCTCCTCAGACATAAAAATTATAAGGAATAGTTGAATGTAGCATTACTTTACAGGAACAAGGACAAGTTGAGGCATAAATAGGTTGTTTATAGGTACACATGCTTCCATGTTGGAGGCAAAGAGGATAATGGAATTGAATGTATTTTAATCTCATTTATTTGAATATAATACATACTTGGCCTCTCTTCTTGGTGGAAATTTTTCCCTTAAGAGTTTCTACACATGAATTATTTTTTATTTGAATCATTTTATTTTACTAATGTGTGCCTCTTTGATGCTATATTGTGGTGATGATATGCTTTATTTTATTTTTTTATAATTTCACATAAGGTGGTGTTATTAAGCATGTTATGTTGGTTGATATTTAGCATCATGGAGAAGATATATAATCATGGTAATTCCACATTAAGGTCACTTAATTTCATATTTGCATATAAGTTTCATATTTTCATATTGTAGTAGTTCAAGCCTTGTATCTAATCTATTGAATTTATAACTTGATTATTTGGATAAAGATTTAAATTTCCCAATATTTGGTATCAAAGCACATATATTTCTCAACAATATATACCAACACCCCCTTAAGCATAGATTGGGTGAAAAATAAATAAATTGGGTCCTAGAAACTAGGCCTAATGAGGTACCCAAATACAATACAATCTCTCATAAAGTAGAGAAAGAGAGAAGACCAAGTAGAAAAAAATCCCCCTAAAAGAGAGAAAATAAATATGATCTCTAAGAGAATAATAAGAAGAACAAAACCCTATGTAAGGAAAAATCACCCCATATGAGAGAAGAAGAGAGGCTATGAAACCCCCCTTTAAATTAGAGTCTCCTCAATTGATATTCAATTCTTGACATTGAATGTTGAAGATGACCCAATCACGTCAAAAAAAATCCCTCTCTTTAGGAAGAATCAAAACCAAGAATTTATGCAAGATTTCTTCCCACTCCTGAAAGGAAGATAAGGTAATAAAGATGAAGATTTGTGATGTCTCTAAATTTTTCTCAAATGTCCCCATGTCTATGCTAAAAACTACCACAATAAAATCAAGTGTTCAAGGCCACACCAATGAATATGGCAATCCAAAATATCATGGAAACTAATGTAGAACATAATTTTGAACACACTTGAATACTGAGAGGGGGGTGAATCAGTATCTAAAAAAACTTAAACCCTTTCAGACCTTAAACCCTTCAGCAATATGTAAAATTAATCTATTGACAAGATCAGAAACCCTTGACTAGATTAATAACACTTATTCAAATCAGCATCAATGAAAGATATGATAATGAACACACATGCACAAGATAACACCATATTTACTTGGAAATCCCAAGAAGAGAAAAACTACATTGAGAGTTAGCTCACAATATAGAAGCTCACTGCATGCAAAAATACAATTTTAAGGCTCACCACCAATGGACTTGCAGAACAAGGTGCACAAACTTAGGGAAAGATACAAAAATGACTTACAATACTAAGGAACACAACCTTAGATAAAGATACAAATTACAAGGACCTAATGAGATTCACTATCTCAAGGCAGGATACATGGAGATTTAGAAATTACAACATTTGTCAACAATACACTTTGTTGACTAGGGTGTTAAAACTTAGTTCTCTTCTCTTTTCACAACTTACTACTTTAATTCATATTCACACATCACCAAACTCTCACTTATCTTGCAACTGAAATTTTCTTGCATTTACAACCTTTGTAAGATCTCAAAACATCAATTAGGTTACCTGGAAAGGAATAGAATCAATAACTTCAACAAGTTATCCATAAAAACATAATGTGGTCCTAGAGATAGAGAGGTCCAAAAATAATCTTATTACATCTTACAATATGATCCCAAACAAATCAAACATTGGTGGACAACAACCTAAGTTAACCATAGAGAAATGTGTAGATGAAACATGTAGCATAATACCGGTCGGTCCAAAAACACACTTGCAAGTGAATTTATTCAGTGTGGTTCTCAACAAGATAGGTCAAGACCCAAATACACTTTAACACAACTTCATATACTAGTGTAGACCCCCAAGCACTTAGCTCAAGCAAGAGAACAAGACCTATCAGCTAGATATCCATAAATCTCCCATAAAACCAACTCAACACAATATGCATCACCAAAGAGATCAATCATAGACTTGTGGATCAATGAGATGTTCCATGAATATACAACAATACTTCCAAACACTTCTTTCACATTTTCATGCCACAAATAGCTACCACAAACCAAACAAAAGAAAAACACTTCAACCCCAAAGCATAGAATACACAATCATGAGATAGAACATTAACAAATAAACTTGTGGTACACACCATCACATGAAACTTGAAATGAGACATTGCATAATTACAAAGAGCATGTCCACAAAGCCATGGGATCATAAACATTGATGTGGATAAATGTAGAGCATTTTTTGGACCAATCAAGACAACCAAAAAAACTACCAAAACACTACAAATAACAAAAAACTCCTTGGCAACACAGGTGGCCTAAAAAGATAGGAGTGAAACATACACAAAGAACAAACATTGAATCCCAAATCACAAGGTCATATATTCAATAGCAGAGGAATGTAGAGTATTCTCCCAAACAAAATTCACAACAACTTCCTATAGTAGGAACTTTCACAAACATGTGGAGGCCAGAACATCCTTGTACCAACACATACCTTCATAAGAACAACAAGAGAGAGAATACAACATGCTAGAGACCATCAAAAACATCTCTCTAACAACAACATTGCTTCTAATACTCATCTTAATTCTTCTAATCCTTATATTAATATATTATTATGATATCATCTCTAACAACAACAACCATGATTCATCTTTACTTTTCATCAAATGAGGCATGACATCCAACCATGAACATCAACAATTCCACTATTAGCACAATATTAATGAAAAACAATACCAACAACAATCTCACATGCAATAATCTCTCTAACTATTGACAACCAATGCCAGCAAGCTCACCAAATGTTTAGGTCACAACAATATCCTCAAGTGTTGACATCAATGACAACCAATGCAAACAATCTCCCCCTTTGGAATTAATAGAAACACACACCTACACACTCTCCCCCTTTGACATCAAGGACAAAGGGAAAAAAGATCTTCATTTAAATCAGCAACACTTTCTCTCCCTTTGACAGATAAAACTTCTTTTCAAACAACTATATATGTTCAACAACTACACATCTTCTTCAAGCAATCATACTAGCTCCCCATATCATTAGAAACCAACCAAATACCTTCTCCCCCTGAGAGGTAGCACCCATCAATCCAGGAGAAAGGGATATGATATGGATTTCTCCCCCTAGATAAATGCACCATCTATGCATCCAGTTGGAAAGTGGAGGGGCAAAAATCCCTAGCTTCTATCGAAGATACTCAAAATTATCCTTTGATAGCACCTTAGTGAGGATATCTACAATCTAATCCTTGGTAGGCACATACTTCAATCCAACTTCTTGTTTTGTAACCTTATCCCTTAGAAAGTGATATCGGATAAAAATGTGTTTGGTCCTTGAATGCATCACTAGATTCTTGGAAATTTTGATTGCATTGGTATTATCACATAATATAGGAATAAGGTCATCATAAACCACCTTTATATCCTTTAAATTTTACTTCATCCAAAGCACTTGGGTGCAACAAGATGTTGCAACAATATATTTAGCTTTTGCTATGGATAAGGATACTAAGTCCTGCTTCTTACTGAATTAGGAGACCAATCTATCTCTCAAGAAAAATGTACTTCCACTAGTACTTCTCTAGTCATCCACACATCATACCCAATCAACATCAGTATAAGCACTCAAAGAAAAATTACCATCCCTCTTATACCACAAATCATAATCTGGAGTTCCTTGTTGGTATGTGGCGACTGATCATGCTATACTATACACTCTTTAGTACTGTACACTCTTAATGTATCCTCATTGGGTTTTGGGGTTGAGTTGAGCCATGGGCAGGGGTTCAGGGGTGGCAGCCCCCAAAAAGCAGGGGTTCAGGGGCGGCAACCCACGAGAAAATTATTTTCACCTTTTTTCGATTCGTTACCAAAAAAGAAAAAAGTTGACTTTGTAAACCCTAATTTTTGGAAGCTTCTAGAAGATTGTTATAAGTAGTTGGGATGGGGAGTTGTAGCATGGAATTATTTGCAATATTTTAATATGTTTTGAACTAGATAATAAAATCATTGGATGGCTGCAGTTTTGTGGATGTAGCTCAAATTGGGTGAATCGCATTAAATTCGCTGTGTTGTCTTGTTTCTGCTATAATTTTCTATGTATTTTATTTTTCAGTTTTTTTTCAAATCTGCATTTCACTTTTTAGATATTTTCCTTCTAACCCTAACAAGTGGTATCAGAGAAAGTTTATGTTTGGTTATCATCTACAGGAAGGTCTCACAGTTGAGTGGGAGAAATGGAAGGTGAGGGTAAGTTGAAGGTTGAGAAGTTCAATGGGAAAAACTATCAGTTATGGAAGATGCAGATGGAGGACTACCTCTATCAGAAGGATTTATGGTGGCCATTGGAAGGGAAAACCAAGAAACCCTTAGCGATGTCTGATTAGGACTAGGATATTTTGGACAAAAAGGCACTTTGCAATATCCATTTATGCCTGGCAAAATCGGTGGCGTTCAATATTACAAAAGAAAGGACAACTCAAGAGTTGATGGAAACCCTAGCAAAGTTATATGAAAATCCTTCTACTTCGAATAAGGTATTTCTTATGAAACATATTTAATATGAAAATGGTAGAAGGTGGGTCATTTTTTGATCATTTAAATGAGTTTAATACGGTTACCAGTCAATTAACTTCTGTAAATGTAAGCTTTGATGAAGAAATTAGGGCTCTTTTGGTTTTGTGTTCTTTGCCTGAAAGTTGGAATAGCTTTGTAATGGTTGTTAGCAATTATGTTTCTGGTTTGAATACATTGAAATTTGATGATGTTGGTGTTATTTTGAGTGAGAAAATTCATAGGAAAAGCTCAGGTGGAACATCCACATCAGGCAGTGTTTTGAATGCAGAAAGCAAGGGCATAACAAAGGAGAGGAAACAATTGACGAAGTCAGGGGAAGTCATGAGGAAAATCAAAGGACAAAAGGTCCCAATATAGAGACAAGAGGGATTGTTGCTATTGTGGTAAGCTGGGTCATTTAAAGAAAGATTGTTGGTCTCGAAAAAATAAAGCAGACAAAAAGGAAGGAAATAAAGAGGAAAATGTGGTAAGTTATAAATCTAATGAGGATGCTTTGATTCTTTCCCTTGACAATGTTGATGATTCTTGGGTGTTAGATTCAGGGGCTTCATTTCATGCTACACCCCATAGAAATTATTTTTTTGATTATGTCCAAGGGGATTTTGGGCAGGTTTATTTGGGAGATAACTAACCCTGTCGGATTGTTGGAAAGGGAAGAATCAAGATTAAGTTACAGAATGGGAATCATTGGCTACTACATGAGGTAAGGCATGCTCCAACGTTAAGAAGAAATTTAATTTCAGCAAGGCAACTAGATGATGAAGGTTGTGTTGTTACATTTAGTGATAAAAATTGGAAGGTTACAAAAGGTGTCTTAGTGGTAGCAAAAGGTGTGAAAGTAGGAACCTTATATCTTTGTACAGGTCATATTGTTCCTTCTACTTTAGCTATTGCAGATAAAATTCAATGTTCAGGAACAGTTGCTACAGTTCAACAAGTAGAAAATCAGATAGTTGTTGTGGATTCTAAATCAACACTATGGCATAATAGACTTGGGCATATGAGTGCAAAAGGTATGAAAGTACTTCATTCAAAGAATGTTTTACTAGGTCTAAAATGTGTTAATATGGATTTCTATGAAAGTTGTGTGTATGGAAAACAAAAGAGAGTTAGTTTTCTCAAAGATGGGAAACAAAAGAAAGATGATAAATTGGAGCTTGTGCATACGGATGTATGGGAACCAACTCAGGTATCTTCTCTCAGTGGCTCTTAGTATTATGTTACATTCATTGATGATGCAACTAGGAAGGTATGGCTTTATTTCCCTAGGAAAAAATTTGATGTATTTGAAACTTTTAAAAAACAGAGAAGCTTGGTTGAGAATGAGATGGGTAAAAAGTTAAAATGACTCAGATTTGATAATGGTGGTGAGTATTGCATCAAATATTTTGAATATTATTGTTCCTCTAATGGTATTCTTAGGAATAAAATGGTTCCAAGGACTCCACAGGAAAATTGAGTGGTCGAGCGCATGAATAGAACAATAATGGATTGTGCACATACTATGAGATTGCATGTTAGGTTGCCTTTAAACATGTGGGAAAACGCTGTAAACATTGTTGTTTATTTAATTAATAGAGGTCCCTCTAATCCTTTGGGTTGTGGTATTCCAAAGGAAGCATGGACAGGTAAGATGGTGAGTTATTCTTTTCTTAGAACCTTTGGTTGTGAAGCATTTGCACAGGTAGATTCTGAAAATAGAACCAAGCTTGATGCAAAATCAAAGAAATGTATATTTGTTGGATATGGCCTTGATGAATTTGGTTATAGGCTTTGGGATTTTGAAAATAAGAAAATTTTGAGAAGCAGGGATGTCATATTCAATGAGAAAGTGTTGTACAAAGATCATTTGCAACAGCATGAGAAGAAAGAAAATGATTATGCAGTGTTGGATGATACTCCAAACAACGATGTTCCAGTGATTCCTCATGCTTTGCAACAACAACAAAAACAAAAAAAAAATACCAACAACTCTAGAGAATGTTAGACGATCTTCAAGGATAAGTAGACCTCCGAAAAGATTTTCTCCCTCTTTGTATTCTATTTTATTAACCAATGCTGGTGAATCAGAATTTTATCATGAAGTTATGCAAGTGGATACCAAGGTTCAATGGGAGCATGGAATGGAAGTAGAAATTGACTGTCTTGGAAAAATAAAGATAGACAACTGAGAGGGGGGGGGTGAATCATTTGTTACATAGATTAAACTTATTCAACCTTAAACAACCTTTAATCTCAAATCTGATAATTAACAGTGCAAGCATAAATCAACAACACATCAAAAACACATGAACACCAAGATTTTATACGTGGAAACCCTGCTAGGGGAAAAACCATGGTGGATGTTAGTCCACAAGATTATACCCTGTTAGAAGTATAATGAAAGAAATGAATAGGGAATGCACATGCATTCAGGCACACTGCCTAGAGCTCACTACTCAAAGGGAAGGCTCACTGCCTTACATAAAACAATTAGGTTAAATCCATTTGATGAGGTTGAACTGAGAAATTAGCTTCTACAAAAGCTTGATGACAATTCCAATTAGGCACAAAAACACTTCTTCACACTTCGCTCAATCTTCTTCACACTCTTCTCTGCATTCGGATGATCTGATCTTTATTCACACATTTTGCATATACACTTCACGCTCACACACCACACACACTAAAATGAAGAAACAATCCTTCTTATATATCCGCTACATGAATTTACATCAATAAATCTTTCAGCCACAAAAAAAGAATAAGTTACAACTGTCTACCTCAATTCATGAACAAATCTCAATGTGCACCAACCTAAGTCAATCACAACATAGTGAGGACCTAAATCAACATCCCCGAACATGCCAAACAATACAAGATTAATCCATAAGGATCCTCAACATGCTACCACCATCATGTCGGCCAAGAACATGAAAACTCAAACATACAAGAGAAAAAATATTCGATCACGAACACACCAATCAATGTGGATGTACCACACTGATAGAGAACAATCTAGAAACAACACTAAACATATCAGGAATGTACGCAACAACTCACTTTACCAGAATTGCAATCACATCTTCTAGAAACACTTGCTACAATAACTGAATAACTGTAGGAACACAAAACTTCATAACTTTCTCAATTCTTGATGCGCACCTCTGAAACTTTTGAACAACATAATAGATAGGCTCAGAAAAAACCCTTTAATGCACATAACTTTCCATCACTCTGACCTTCTCAGCTTCATAGATTGCCTACAATATATTTATTACAATTTTATCAATATCCTCGACATATACAACCTTCAATCTATTAATGTTAATAGTGTTAACATCAATGAAAACCACATATTAGCAACATAACCTCAACATCCAACAATCTCCCCCTTTGGCATTGATGGCAACACATGATGTGAAAAATACCATCAACACAATTAACTCTTCTCAATCTATTATTTTCTTCCTTACATTGCTCTTACATCTCCCTCTTAGTAATTATTGCACTTCTCCCCCTTTCTTCTATAAAGGTTTTTCACATTACTCTTCTCCCCCTTTGACATCAATGGAAAAGGTACACAAGCTCTGAACACCATATCATCTGAATCATCTGACTACTCCCCCTGAGTAGCAGCCACAACAACATCAATCTAAAACAAGGTGTGACTGTAAGTCCACATATTGATGCAAAGACTTGCATCTTAGTTCAAATTAGGAGGGGAAATTACCCCTAACTTGCCTCTAAGATACTCAAAATTATCCTTAGGCAATGGTTTAGTAAAGATATCTGCAATTTGTTCCTTTGTAGGCACATATTCCAATCTGACCTCTTTATCACTTACCTTGTCTCTCAAAAAGTGATACTTGATAGATATATTTTTTATCTTTGAGTGTAGCACCGGATTTTTAGAAATGTTTATGGCACTTGAATTGTCATAAAATATAGCAATAGGCTCATCATACTCAACTCTGATATCTCTCAGCATTTGTTTCATCCACAACACTTGATTACAATTGTTTGCAGCATCAATATATTATGCTTCAGCAGTAGATAAGGAAATGGAATTCTACTTTTTACCTAGCCAAGACACCAACTTCTTCCCTAGGAAGAATGCACCACCACTTTTACTTTTCCTATCATCCACATCTCCTTCCCAATCTACATCTGTAAAGGAATTCAAAATAAGATCATCATTCTTAGGATACCAAAGACCAAAATCAATTGTTCCTTTTAAGTATCTAAAAATTCTCTTTATTGCAGTCACATGTGATTCCTTTGGAACAACTTGATATCTAGCAACCATGCACACAAAATTCATGATGTTTGGTCTGGTCTGAGTTAAATATAGCAATCCACCAATCATTGATCTATATCTTGTTTGATTAACCTTAGGAGAATCATCATTTTGAGTTAACTTGCATCTAGTTACGATGGGTGTACCAACTGGCTTTGAGTCTTCCATGCCAAACTTTTCCAGTAACTCTCTTACATATTTGGACTGAGAAATAAATATTTCATCATCTAGCTGAGTAATTTGCAATTCTAAAAAGAATTTCAGCTCTCATATCATTGACATTTCAAATTAACTTTTCATTTCATCAACAAACTTCATACATAAGTCATCATCCCCTTCAAAAATATTGTCATCAAAAAAGACTTCAATAATCAATTCTTTATCCTGATCCAACTTGAAATACAAATTGTTGTTAGCAGTACCTTTATTGAATCTAAGCTTCAACAAGTATTTACCCAATCTAGCATACCATGCTCTAGGGGCTTTTTTGAGTCCATATAGTGCTTTCTTCAATCGGAAAACCATATCTTTTTCATCAATCAGTTGAAATCCATGTAGTTTCTCAACATAAACTTCTTCTAATTCACCATTTAGGAATGCTAACTTTACATCCATTTGATAGACTTTGTAATTCTTGAAAGTAGCATAAGAAAGAAATAACCTTACAACTTCAATTCTAGCAACAGGGGCAAAGGTTTCTTCAAAATCAATACCTTCCATCTATGAGTATCCTCTACATACCAGTCTTGCTTTGTTCTTGACTACTTCACCTTGCTCATTCAGCTTATTTCGAAAGACCCATTTGGTTCCAATCATATTTTTGTCTTGAGGTCTAGGAACAAGAATCCATGTATCATTTTTCTCTATCTGCATCAGTTCTCCCTTCATTGCTTCCATCCAATATTCATCTTTACATGCTTCATTGACATTGCTAGGATCAGTCTTGGATATCAGACAATATTCTCCAATAATCCTTCTTCTAGTCTGCATACCTTTGTTCTTGTCTCCTATGATTTGACTTTCAAAATGACTTTGCTTTACATACCTTGGAATTTTGGGTTCTTTTGTTCTCTCTTCTACATTTCCATTGTCTTCTTCATGATTTTCTTGATTCATCGGAACACTTTGAGTTTGATTTTGTGTCTTTGCATTCTTCCCATTATCAGTACTATCTTTTTGGTCATCTGAATCATATCCACAATACCTGGATGATCTAATAGTGTCTTCATCAACTCTGGCATTTTCACTTTCAACCATTTTCTTCAATCTTTTATTGTAACACCGATAGGATTTTCTCTTAGTAGAGTAACCCAGAAAGATTCCTTCATCACTTCTAGCTTCAAAATTACCTATATCTTCATCTCTTTTGATATAACATTTACTTCCAAATATTTTGAAATATTTAATAGTAGGCTTATAACCAAACCACAACTCAAAAGGAGTCTTACCAAAATTACAATTGACATTCACCCAGTTGATAGTATACACAGCAGTTCTTACAGCTTCTCTCCAGTAGATACGAGGAACATTACCTTCTCACATCATAGTTTTGGCAGCATCTAAAATTATTCTATTCTTTCTCTCAACAACTCTATTCTATTGAGGGGTCTGGGGAGCAGATAACTGTCTTTTTATTCCATGCTCTTCACAAAATGAATCGAACTCCCGGGAAGTGAATTCACCACCTTTGTCTGATCTTAAACATTTTATCTTCAAACATGTCTTAATTTCTTCCAAAGCTTTGAAGCTTTTGAATTTCTTTAATGCCTCATGTTTTTCTCTTAAGAAAGCAACCCATACCATTCTAGAATAATCATCAATAAGCAACATAAAGTACCTTTCTCCTTGTAGATTTCTGATTCAGGATGGACCACATAGATCAATATGTATCAAATTCATTACTCCATTGGAATTATGTTGTTTTCTCTGAAATGAAATTCTTGTATGCTTTCCCATCTGACATTCCTTGCATATAGTGTTAGTAGGCTTTACTAACTTAGGTAGATCTATGACTTCTTGTGTGGAGCTTATTTTGACAATGTTATCAAAATTTACATGACATAGCCTTCTATTCCATAACTAGCTTGCATCAACTTGAGCAATAAAATAACTTTCACTAGTAGTATTTTAGTGAAAAATATTACCTCTTATCTTAGTACCTAAAGCAATCGCATTTTTTGAGCTTCCCAGTATCTTGCACTTACCATCTTTGAACTTAAGATTGTAACCTTTGTCAACCATCTATCCAACACTCAATAGATTATGCTTCAAACCTTCAACATATAGGAAATTATCAGTATTACATTTTCCACCAAGATAAATAGTGCCTCTGCCACAAACCAGACCAGCATTGTTATCTCCAAATCTTACAACACCACCATCATATTTTTCCAAGCTTAGAAACTTACTTTTGTCACCAGTCATATGATGTGAGCATCCGTTGTCAATCACCCACTCATCCTTCTCATCAATCCTGGCTGCAAGAGATTTCTCAATATTCTAATTACTAGATGATTCAGTGGACACTAGACCATTTTCCTCGATAGCAATGAATACCCATTCGTCTTCATTTTTTCTTTATCAGATTCATCATCAGTAAGTCCTTCTTCAGCATAATAACATTTCTTTTGAAATCTAATCTTATCAAGTTTGTACTTAGAAACTTTTTCAGAACACCTTGATGCAAAATGACCTATCTTACTGCAAGAGAAACACTTAATAGGAAACTTTCCTTTGTAATTACCTTGTCCTTTGACTTCTCTTTTCACAACCAGTGCTTCTAGTTCTTCTATCTCTCTTTCTTCATCTTCAATCAGTTTCATTTCATCTTCATACTCGAATGTCTTCTTGGAGCTTTCTCTTGGATCATATCTCTGTTGGCTTTTTCTGGATACAGTAGCTTTAAATGCAGACTCTATCTTAGGAGAAGATTCACCAAATTCACTCAACTCAAAGGCAACAATTTCTCCAATCAAAATGTCTCTTGTCACATTTTTTACTATCCTAAGCTCTTCAATAGCATGATCTTTTTTTTTGTAAGAAGTAGGCATAGATCTAAGTATTTTAGCCATAATCTCATATTTTTCCAAGATTCCACTGACACATCTAATGCCCATCACTAGTTAATTTACCTTTTGTGTGAAAGAAAAAATATTTTCATCTTCACTCATCTTCATGTTCTCCCACTTGCCTTTCAGACTTTGTAGCTTAGCAACATTCACTAGTGCATCTCCTTCATACAATGTTTCCAAATTTTTCTAGATCTCATGTGCAGTCTTCAAACCTATCACATTTTTCATCTTTGAATCTATCAAAGACTTAACAATGCTTCTATAGACCTGGTATTAGTTTCTACTTCTTTGATCTCATCGGCGGTAGAGGGACCATTCTGAGGAATAGTATATTCATTCTTTGTAATCTTCCAGAAAGGCTCACCAATGCACTTCAAATGACACTCCATTCTGACTTTCCACATAGAGTAGTTTGTACCATCAAATCTAGGAATATCCTTCTTATATGATGCCATCTCGGATCACCTCAAGCTATTAAAATTCTTTAGAGGAACAAGATCTGATACCAATTGTTGGAGAAACAAGGATAGATAAATGAGAGGAGGGGGGTGAATCAATTGTTACATAAATTAAACTTATTCAACCTTAAACAACCTTTAATCTCAAATCTGATAATTAATAGTGCAAGCATAAATCAACAACACATCAGAGACACATGAACACCAAGATTTTATACGTGGAAACCCTGTTAGGGGCAAAACCACGGTGGATGTTAGGCCACAAGATTATACTTTGTTAGAAGTATAATGAAAGAAATGAATAGGGAATTCACATGCATTTGGGCACACTACCTAGACCTCACTACTCAAAGGGAAGGCTCACTGCCTTACATAAAACAATTAGATTAAATCCATCTAATGAGGTTGAACTAAGAAATTAGCTTCTACAAAAGCTTGATGACAGTTTAAGTTAGGCACAAAAACACTTCTTCACACTTCGCTCAATCTTCTTCACACTCTGCTCTGCATTCAGATGATCTGATCTTTATTCACACATTTCACATATACACTTCATGCTCACACACCACACACTCTAAAATGAAGAAAAAATTGTTCTTATATATCCGCTACATGAATTTACATCAATAACTCTGTCGGCCACAAATAAAGAATAAGTTACAACTGTCCGCCTCAATTCATGAATAAATCTCAATGTGCATCAACCTAAGTTGGTCACAACATAGTGAGGACCTAAATCAACATCCTTTAACATACCAAACAATACAAGATTAATCCATAGGTATCTGCAACATGCTACCACCATCATGTCAACCAAGAACATGAAAACTCGAACATACAAGGGGAAAATATTTGATCATGAACACACAAATCAATGTAGATGTACCACACTGATAGAGCATGATCTAGAAACATCATTGAACATATTAGGAATGTATGCAACAACTCACTTTACCATAATTGCAATCACATCTTCCAAAAACACCTATTATAGTAACTGAATAACTTTAGGAACATAGAACTTCATAACTTTCTCAATTATTGATGCACACCTCTAAAAATTTCAAACAACATACTACATAGGCTCATAAACAAATTGTTTAATGCATGCCTTCAGATCATCAACGTACATAACTTTCCATCACTTTGACCTTCTCAACTTCACAGACTACCTGCAATATATTTATTACAATTTTCTCAATATCCTTAACATATATAGCCTTCAATCCATTAATGTTAATAGTGTTGACATCAATGAGAACCACATATCAGCAACATAACCTCAACAAACTCCTTACTGAAAAATCAGACTTGGGAATTATGCAAGTTTCCTGCAGGTAAAAAGGTTTTTCCAAACAAATGGGTTTATAGGATGAAAGAGGAGGATGGAGGTAAGAAAATATTTAAAGCCAGATTAGTTGTAAAGGGATTTGCACAGAAAAAGAGTATTGATTTGGATGAAATATTTTCTCTAGTTGTTAAAATGACTTATATTTGTATTGTTATAAGTATTGTGGCTACTAAAGATTTGCATTTAGAACAACTTGATGTTAAAACAACCTTTCTCCATGGTGATTTGGAAGAAGAAATATATATGGAACAACCACAAGGATTTGAGGTCAAAGGTAAGGAGAAACTAGTGTGCAAATTGAAGAAAAGTTTATATGGCTTGAAGCAAGCACCTCAGCAATGGTATATTAAATTTGATAGTTTTATGGTTGAGCAAGGCTACAACAAGTGTAATTCAAACCATTGTTTTTACTTTAAGAGGTTAGCTGAAGATAGCTACATTATTTTATGTTTATATGTTGATGATATGCTTGTAGCAGGGTCTAATATGGATCACATAAAGGAGTTAAAACAACAATTAGCAAATTCATTTGCTATGAAGGATTTGGGGGTGGAAAAACAAATCCTTGGTATGAAGATTACAAGAGATAGGAAAAACCAAAAATTGTTTCTATCTTAGGTTGATTATGTTGAAAAGGTGTTGTAGAGATTTCATATGGAGAATGTAAAATTTTTCAACACACCTTTGCCAAGTCATGTCAAATTGACTAAGGATATGTGTCCAAAGACACAAGAGGAGGAAGAAAAAATGTCCAAGGTACCAAATGCTTCAGTTGTAGGCAGTTTAATTTATGCCATGGTATGCACGAGACCGGATATTGCACATGTCAAAGGAGTTGTTAGTAGGTATATGAGTCATCCTAGAGTTGACCATTGGAATGCGATAAAATGGATTCTCAGGTACTTGAGAGGTACATCCAATAAATGTTTATGTTTTGGGGGCTCTAATATAGATTTAAAAGGCTACGTTGACTCAGATTTGGCAGGGGATATAGATACTAGGTGGAGTACCATAGGTTATGTATTTATAGTTCGTGGGACAATAGTGAGTTGGATTTATCGATTGCAAAAGGTGGTTGATTTATCCACTATGAAGGTAGAGTATGTTGCTGCAACAAAGGCAACAAAGGAGATGATATGGCTGCAATTTTTCATGGAAGATTTGGGCAAACAATAGGCTGAAAATCACTTGTTTACAGACATTCAAAGTGTTATACATCTCGCAAATAATTCTACCTTGCACTCTAATACCAAACACATATGTAGAAAAGATATCATTTCATTCGATCGGTGTTGGAGGATGGAAAAGTAAAGCTGGAAAAAATACATACATATGCCAATCCAGCAGATATGTTTACAAAGGCAGTGAGAAGGGATAATTTGAGCTCCTCTTCAGCTTTGGTTGGTCTTCATGGTTAAAATTATAACAGAGTAGCAAGTTCCAAGTTGCTTATTTCTAGTGGGAGATGGAAGTATAACGGTGTTGTCCAAGATCATTCTCCAAGTGGGAGATTGTGTTGGTGTGGAGCCTAATCAGTCTCCAAGTGGGAGATTGTTGGTATGTGGTGACTGATCATGCTATACTATACACTCTTTAGTACTGTACACTCTTCACCTTTTTTTGCTTCGTCACTAACAAAGAAAAAAGCCAACTTTGTAAACCCTAATTTCTGGAAGCTTCTAAAAGCTTGTTATAAAAGGTTGGGATGGGGAGTTGTAGCATGGCATTATTCGAAATATTGTAATATTTTTTTAACTGGATAATAAAATCATTGGATGGCTGCGGTTTTGTGGATGTAGTCCAGATTGGGTGAACCATGTTAAATTCTCTATGTTTTATTTTTAATATAATTTTTTCTGTATTTTATTTCTCTATTTTTGTTCAAATCTGCATTTAACTTGTTAGATATTTGCCTTATAACCCTAACATTCCTTTCAAGTATCTGAATATTCTTTTCACTACCTTCTCATGACTTTTCTTAGGATTAGCTTGAAATCTGGAAACCAAACATACTGGATACATAATATCAAGTCTAGAAACAATCAAGTACAACAAACCTCCAACCATAAACCTATAAAGAGTTTGATCAACATTTGGAGACTCATCAATGTTGCTCAAATGAAAACTAGTAATCATAAGAGTACTAACTGGTTTGGGATCCTCCATGTTGAACTTCTTCAACATCTCTTTAACATACTTATCCTGAGAAATAAAGATACCGTCATCTAGATGAAAAATTTTAATTCCAAGGAAGAAAGACAACTCACCAATCATAGACATCTCAAACTCTTTTTGCATCTCTTTTGCAAACCTCTTACACATATCATCATCTCTACTAAATACGATGTCATCAACATATACAACCACAATCAAAAACTTGTCTTTCTATATCTTAATATAAATATTACTATCTACAGTACCTTTCTTGAATCCTTGATGAAGAAAATACTTATCCAACCAAGCATACCAAGATCTAGGAGCTTAATTGAGTCCATACAAATATTTTTTTAGTTAACATACCATGTCTAGATCTGTTGATATTCAAAAACCATCTAGTTGCTCAATGTAGACCTCTTCCTCCAGATCACCATTCAAGAAGCTACCTTGGCATCCATCTAATAGAATTTGGAATTATTGTGAGTAGTAAAGGAAACAAACATCCTTATTGCCTCTATTCTAGCTACCGAAGTAAAATTCTCCTCAAAATCAATACCTTCAACTTGTGAATAACCCTTACATACCAAAATTCCTTTATTCCTCACAATTTCACCATCTTCATTCAACTTGTCTGAAACATCCACTTTGCTCCTATCACATTCTTACTAGCTGGTCAGGGAACCAATTCCCATGTCTTATTCTTTTTAATTTGATTCAATTCTTCTTCCATTTTCTTTATCCAACCATCATCTTTTCTAGCATTAGTAAAGTTCTTGGGCTCTACCTTTGACAATAAACACAAGTTTACTTGATCACTTTCTTTTTCAAACCTTCTCCTAGTCAACACACCTTCATTCTTATCTCCAATGATCTGATCTACTGAATGGTTCTTATTCATATATTTTGTTGGAGTCTTAGAAACATTTTTTATTCTTGTTTATTCTCTTAATTCTCTTCTTGTTCTTCCTCTTCAATGTAGGGAGGTGTATCAGATCTACAAACCTATGGTTCTTGTGAGATCTAACACAAGTCTTCACCTACCTTAACATTTTGTCTTTCAATCATCTTTCCTAATCTCTTTTTGTAGCATCTATAGGCCTTCCTTCTGCTGGAGTAACCAAGAAAGATCCCTTCATCACACCTTGAGTCAACATTTCTAAGGTCTTCTTTATCTCTTTTGATGTAGCATTTTCTGCCAAAGATACTGAAGTATCTAATAGTAGGATTTCTTCCATACCATAGATCATAAGGGATCTTAGTGTTGTTGACCCTCAAGTGTACTCTGTTAAGAAAATAGATAGCAGTGTGAATTACTTCCTTCCAATACATATTAGGCATATCAACATCTTTCAACATAGTCCAAGCCATTTATTACGCAGTCAGATTCTTCTTTTCCACTACTCCATTCTACTGAGGGGTTTTATCAAAGCCCCAGGTTCATGCATTGGGTCCTCTGGGTACATTTGTGTCCACTAGGTTGTCCTTGTCAATCTATTACTGGAGTGTTAAGTGATCACATGTTCATGGCTTTTACGCTAGCATGATGTCCTCTATGAAAGAGATTAGTGTGTAAGTAACCTAATATAAGGTTATGGTTAGAAATTTATCATATGTATCCCATGAGTTATGGAATTGGATATTCCTATGGGATTATGTATGTATTTGTACCTCTTGTAAATGTAAGGAACCAGTAACTGTGTCTTGTTTTGTGTTGTGAATACCTCATACTTGCTTTGTGTGTCCATGTGATGGTGATACTTGGTACCCATCCATGAGGAAAGAGTCACATTTAGGTGTGGGATTTACCATACCATTGTGTGTGTTTGCATGTTTGTTACCTGATTGAGGGCCAACCCATGTGTGGTTGAAACTTGTATATAAGAGTAACCAAAAGTAGTTATTTTTCTTTTGGTTCTCTAGACCCTCAATCCGTGAAGGGATAGTAGCAACCACAAGTTCCTTGGGTGGAGTGTGTAGCATACGCATATTGCGGCACAGAGCATCTCAACTCAGCCAATCCTAAGGAAATGTACCCACTACTTTCCCTTATGATGCATCAAGATACTTGATCCATATGTGTCAGCCTAATCCCCACAAATTTGAGTACAACAGCATAGATTTGTTAGTTATGCCTAGACGTCCGTAGTAGCATTGATCTGGCATAGCGAGTAAACCTTGTCTATATGAGAGGTGAAGCTCGGTAGCCCCATAGTAATATTATCATATTGCATTATATATTTAGTGTATCTGCACATGCTCCAACATGATGTGATAGATACGATTCCATACCACACTGATGTTCCGACATAGTGTTGGTGATGATGCTTTGATATACTGTATCTACACGTATTCCAATATGATGCAGTATGATACCACACTCCACTCATGTTCTAAAATAGTGATGGTGATGATGTTGTGTTACATGATGCCACATGCCTAGACATGTGAAGGCACATTATGAGATTGTCTTTGTTAGCCTACTTGTGTGATGAGCATTATGGGCCCTCGAACACTTGTAGAGGGATCCTCATGGTTACTTGGACCATGTTGGTCGAGTAGGATATGAGTAGATCCTATCCATGTATACCTCTAGTTACAACGAGTTCTCACGTGTGTCTTCTCCATGAGGTATCGTGATGTGGAGTTTTTTTTGCATGTGCCTATTTCCGTGGACCCTTAGACACACTTCCACATGGCATATGACCAGTGCGTGCCTTCTCCGACTAGCATATGACTAGGTAGAGTGACAATGTTTCGATAAGTCGTGGATACACTCTGGGTCATGTGGATAGTGTGCTCATTCTGCATCACATGAGTTCTATTATTATTCTAGCTAGACATTGTTTCCTCTTTCCTTGTTTGGTGACTAGTAACTAGTCACACAGTGTTGTATAGTGCAATTTTAAATATTGTGAACTTTCTTTTGGTTATTGATGTTTTTTTTTCAGTTGATTGTAAAGTTTGATGTCTTGTTTATAAGTTGATTGTGAAGGTTTAGCCATGACTTGTGATCTTATTTACGTATAACCCTAGTGGTTATATATTTGATTCAGTGTTGAAATTATGTGCATTTATTGCCTTATTTCTGAAATTGAACTTTAATTTTCTATTCTTTATGAACTTGGTGGCTAAGCTAGTTATCTTTGTTGTTTTCAATGTCGGCTATGTGTCATATTGTGATTCCTCTCCAAGGATGTATGAGGTGGACTTGGTGAGTGTGTATGAGGAAGTAGACGCAGGAAATGTAGAGGATGGGGGTATATGAGGTTGTTATGCAGCTAGAACCCACTACTCACTATGTGTGATGACTATCTCGTGGAGGCTAATCACCTTATACAACAAGGGATAGGTTATTATGGTCTTGTTTGGATGGTCTCACCTCATGTGTGGCCTAACACCATCAGGTCATCGATTGTGATGTATGGATTTTTGTGATGGACTTTGGTTCTTGATTCATGGATTCTTCTATCATGAATGGTATGCTGCTTTTCGGTGTTCAGATGGACCCATGTGTGGCCTGGTGTGATTCTCATTGATGTGTACTGGTTCATATGTGTATTATGTATATTAATCCATGGTTATGTGTTTTTGGAGAGATGGTTGGTGGTTGTTTCACCATGTTGATTTGTATGGATTGACGGTGTACCTGGTTGGATTGACTATGGCACGGGTTGTTGTTGTTTTTATGTTGAGGTATGGAGTGGATCAATCTTGGAACCTTTGATTATGTGTGAATATATGGAGTTTGTACTAGGGGTATTTGTAGGCTTCCAGGAGTAAGCCTTACCCTATGGGGGGAGGATGTAGTGACCCTCCAGATGACGTATCTATTTTAGTTGTTGTGAGTTGTTGATAGTCATTACATGTTCTTGAGACTATGTTACTTTGATGTATTATGCCTTGGATTACATGAAGAGTTGTGAAACTTAGTTGATGTTATACTTTAATTTATGATGCTCTATTTACTTTTGCAAGATGACATAATTATGATGACATATGAGGTTCTGTAATGTTTATGATGGTACCATGATGCGAATGATTTTAGATGCTATTTCTTACGTCAGTTTGGTGAAGGAGACAATTGAGTAGTACTCATCTGTGAGTGCCTTACTATGCTATGATTCTTCTTCACAGTGTAATTCCTATTATATATGTTGTTTCAGTTGACTGTGCAATGTGATGCAGCTTTCAGGTACAAGCATCGACTCCACCTGCTTCGTCAGATCTGAGTGTGCCATGGCCTAATGGAATTGTTTAAGGGAGATAGACTTGTCCTTTGTCATGAACCATCATTCTAAATAGAACGAGTATCTTTTTTCACCCTTATGTTATGTTTTCGTTCGGTTCTCATAATGTTTGTTTAGATTATTTAATGTAATGATATGATTAATGATTAAATTGCAATATTTAATTTAAAAATTTATTTTTAGATTAAAGAGGAATTGAAAGTGAAATATCAAAATATATTGATTGTGAAAGATTAATTAGTTGTAATTGATTTGTTTGTGCAATTTGGATGTTTTCGAAAACCAAAACAATCAGTTGTGATTTAAAGTTACCAAATATCCTATTTTGAACAAGATGCTAGAAACATTAAACTAGCTGACTAAATTACATGCAAACTTAAAGCTGAGTGGGTGAGTTGTATTTATGACGGAAATTGGATTTTCAAAAGGGGAGGATTTTTATTCACGAGAAAAGAAGATCTCGGGATTTTTTTTTTGGGTTTTCTGTTTGGAAGGCTGAAAATCGATTTCTGGAAGTTGTGTTTGTATTGTCAAATTTTTTGGGGATTGAACATCTGGGTTTTCGCTTTGCCGTTGTTCAAATCTGGAAGGTGTTTCAAGTTTTCTTCCTTTGAATTTCAAGCTCGTTTTAATGGATTCTTGTCAAAATTCTTGTTGTTAATTTCATTTGAGATTCATGCAAAATTTTGTTTTGAATCCTGCACACAATAGAAAATGAAACTTGATGATCAGATTTATTTAATAGAAGATAAATTATTATTTGGCTTGATTTTTGGGTTTGTATGTTCTTGATTATTAACTTCTGAGCTAGTATCCATATTTGACATTAGCTTATAAACTAAAAAACAAGGGGATACTTTAATTGATCGAAACTAAACAGGCTATATATCTACTTCATAGTCATAGGGAAATATTGCTAGGCTAGCATGCTTCTGATTCCCATCAATTATTTGAACATGCATAAAATGTATTCGTATTTAAGCATGTAAAATTTCATTCTAATTTCCTGATAGATTCATCAATGGTGGAATTTATTTTGGGAGACTCTTCTTGTTTGATTGTAGCTTGATGTGGACCTCTGATTACCTCCTTAAACCATTAGTAATTAGTCCTATTTAAAATTAATTAGATCTTGGTTCAGATCAGTTGAGATTTTTTCATGTTATTGCATACACGTATGTTTTGTCATTCAGGTTGATGTGTGGAATGGTTGTGTGCATGTGTATCTGGTTTTTCTTTGTGCACTTGTTTAGTAATTTTTTTCCTCTCTTGATTTGTTTGCATGCATATGGGATCTCCCATTTTTCCTTAGCCGTGGGTTAGGTATTATCTTTCATGCATTGTTCTTTTGTCCACTGTAAGTGTTAGGACAAATCCTTATTATTGTCAAGCTAATCCTTTATAACTTGCTATTGGAATGCAACTGCCATGAAACATGCTTCTTGTCATTATCCTTTGAATATCGAGTTCACATTTATGCTGGTTCGGTCACCTTTTTGTTCGTGAAAACAAATAATCTAAAGAGATCAAATCATAATCTCATCAAGCCTTGCTATAGCTTTATTTTTCGTACTATTTCTTACAGTTCTGGAGGTCAGTATGTTTGAAGTAGATTTCTTTGAATTTGAAGACCATCCCCTGCCTATGTTTGCGTTTGTTGAGATATAGTTTATTCCTCTCTGAATGCATTTTTGGTTCCTCTATCAACTTTTCCTTTTGGAACAAATTCATCTTATATTCCACTAGAAAATATATCAATTACATGGAAGGCCTTGTCCAATAGAAGTTGAAATGGTAAGCATCTCAGAGTTTACCCTCAGAGGCAAAGAATCAAGTCTGCAATTTTTCTGTTAAAATTTCAATATAAGCTTTGCAGCCTTGTGATCATGCTAGACAGACATGATCACAAATTTTCCATAGTTGATCATGCTTCATTTGCTATTGGCCTGCGTGTGTGGTTCATGCATTGGATTTTCTTGTCACCATGGATCTCTTCATCATCCATGTAGGGTCAGTTGCATAGTTCCTAATCATCTCATGTGATCTTCTTTAATATAGTGGTAAATTATTATAAGTCTTTTGCTCCTTCGATTATGCCACGTTCTTGCAGTGAATAGTGTTGGTTAAGAATTTTGAGACTGTAATTCGCTGTCAGTGTAATTGTTGACCTTTCATCTTTTTGTGTAACCACCAACATGTCTCTCTTTCTTCCATTTTAGTTTCAATTCTTAGTTTCAGTTTAGTGACGAAGCCAGGTCACCAACGGAAACTCTATTGTTGTTCATGGAATATTTTGATTCGCACCCATGGGTGAAGTGCTATGAATCCCTACTGTTCGTTCAAGTTTTCTATAACCATGGAATTTGAAGCATTCATGCATTTGGATGCATGTATGATTGCGGTTCTTTGATCTTGTAGTGTTGTGTCCCTGGTGTTCTTCTGCATACGGTTTGCATGTCTTTTGAAACTTTCAACTTTGCTTGTTGCATGCTAGTCCAATGTCAACTCAACGCTTCTTGAGTTAGAGATGGAGTCTTAGCATTAAGAGATTTATCTATTGGATTAAAAGTTATAAAAATAAAATATTTTTAGATTCATTGTCCATAAGAAGATAATTGTCACTTAGGACCGAGTTTGAAGCCCTGGTTGGTATCCATCCAATGTGATTTTTTACTCATATATTTAGCTTTATAGAATAAGATGCTTATCGATTTCGTGATTCTAGTATCTGAAACTCATTTTGCCTGAATAGCAATAGAATTCATAATATACTAAAAGAGAATAAGACCTTTCAATAATATCCTTGCTTTTGTTTATAAAGTATAATTCTCCGAATATGTGAGAATGGATGATATAAGACATAAATAAAATGAATATTTGTCATTGTTTAAATTCTTGATCATTCTTTAAATGATGGTATATGTGGATATCATCCAAAATTGTAAATGAGGGTTCTAATTATTACCATTGCTAGGTTGTTATCACTTATTGATATTAAATGTTTTATAGAAAAAATATTTGGATATTTAATGTAACGTGTCCTAGGTTCCACAGAGGGGCGTTACAGGTTCTATGAGTAGAAATACGTCTCCTAATACAGTGATCTTCACAAAACATTTTGAATTCATTTGAAGTAAATTCACCTCCTCTATTTGACCTTAAGCATTTGATCTTAGCATCCATTTCATTCTCCACTTTTTCTTTGAATATTTTAAACCTATCAAAAGATTCTAGTTTATCTCTTAGAAATATAACCCAATTCATTATATTATAATCATCAATAAGTAGCATGAAATACCTTTCACCTTGTTGATTCCTTGTTCTTGTAGGTTCACATAAGTCAATATGAATCAACTCCAGTGGAATTGTAGTAGAGCACCCCTTGCTTTTAAAACTTATCTTTGTTTTCTCTCCCATTTGACACTCCTTGCATAAAGTTTTTGTAGGCTTATTTATCTTAGGCATACCTCTTACTACATGAGCATAATTAATCTTCACCATATTGTCAAAGTTAATGTGTCTCATTCTTTTGTGCCACGACCAACATTCATCAGATTGAGCTAATAAGAAGATTATTCCATTTGCTTCCTTTAGATGATAGACATTTCCATTTATCCTTGTACCTTCAACAACTAGTCTTCTAGACCCTACCTTTCTGATCTCACAAATATCGGCATGAAATATAAGACTGTATCCTTTACTGCACATCTAACTAACATTGAGAATATTATGCTTCAAACCTTTAACATAGGTGAAATCCTCGATCCTGTTATTCCATCAATTGTTATGACACCCTTTTCACAATTTTTTACTAACTCATCACCACCAAACTTAACAGCTCCATCATTACACTTCTTAAGACTGAAGTGGTTAGAGCAACCATTAACAATCATCCAAGCATTTTATTCTTCCTTTTCATGAAAGGTAGTCCACACAACCATAGATCTTTCATTATTTTTTGTCAGCCTATAAAGTACCAAACCTCTTACATTTTTTAATATCACCCTTTTTTCTTTCAAAGCCATGAATAGTGTTTCATCATTTGAATCATTGTCCCCATCTTCTAAGAAACAAATTATCTCCTTAGAATAGAAACCTCTTTTGAACTTATCTCTTATGTTACTATCATCTTATTCTTTATAAGTAAATTTAGAAGCAAAATAACCAATCCTTCCACAATTGAAACATTTGAAGGGAAACTTAACATTGTATTTCTCAGTGCCTTTCTTCAATCTTCTCAAAAAATTTACTTCTACCTCATCAAAGTCATCATTTTGATTTTTGGTTTCATCTTCCACCTTTTTTTTGGTATTGAATGTAGCTTCTTTCTTTAGAAAATATTTGCCAAATTCTCTCATTTCAAAGGTTGTGAGAGCACCAAACATTTCATGTACTGAATATTGATCCAAGTCCTTAGATTCTTCAATAGTACACACCTTATGACTATAATATTTAGGGAGAGGTCTCAAAACCTTCTTCACAATCTCATATTTTTTAACTTCTCCACCAAGACCTTTGATGCCAGTAACAACATCATCCACCTAAAGCATATAACTAGCAATATCTTCATCCTCTATCATCCTTAGGGTCTCAAATCTTCTCTTGAAATTTGCATCTTGGCTTACTTTACTTTATTGTCTCCTTCATAGATGTTGCTAAGTTTTCCCTAGATATCCTTAGCAAAACTAAAATTCATCACCTTCATAAGTTTTGAATCAACTAATCCACACAAGATAGCATTCTTAGCCTTGGCATTGTTCTCATACAACCTTATCTCATATGGATCTATTAGAGGAGCAACAGGATCATTATAACCATTCTTGACTGATTCTCAAACACCAAATCCTAAAGATTTTAGATAGCCTTCCATTCTCAATTTCCAAAAGGTGTAATTTGTCCCATCAAACCTAGGACCTCTGTAAGCTCCATCATGTGCCATCCCAGATCTTTCCTTAATAAATTAAGCTTCTTTAAAGGAACTTGGATTTGATACCAATTTTTGAACACACCCTAATATTGAGATGGGGGTGAATCAGTATATACAAAAACATAAACCCTTTTAAACCTTAAACCCTTTAGCAATATACAAAATCAATCAATTGATAAGATCAAAAACCCTTGATCGAATTTCTAACACTTATTCAAATCAATAGGAATGAAATATATGACAATAAACACACATGCACAAGAAAACACAATTTATGTGGAAAATCTAAGAAAGGAAAAATCACGGTGAGAGTTAAATCACAATATAGAGCTCGCTCCTTATAGAAATATAATTTTAAGGCTCATTGCTAATGGACTTACAGTCTAAGGCACACAACCTTAGGGAAAGATACAAAAAGGACTTGTGGTACTGAGGTATTCAACCTCAGGTAAATATACAAATTTCAATGACCTGATGAGATTCACTATCTCAAAGTAGGATACATGGAGATTTAGGAAATACAATATTTTTCAACAATACACTCTGTTGATTGAGGAATTAAAGCTCGTTTCTCTTCTATTTTCACAACTTATTGCTTCAATTCATCTTCACCCATCACCACACTCTCATACATCTTGCAATTCTTGCATTTATAACCTCCACAAGATCTCAAAACATCAATTAGGTCAGCCACAAAGAAATACAAATAATAATTTCAACAAGTCACCCATAAAAATATAATGTGGTCCTATGCAGAAGATAGAGAGGACAAAAAAAATCTTATGCCATCTTCTAATGTGATCTCAAAAAACTCACACGTTGGTGCAAAACAACCCAAGTTGGTCACAAAGAAACGTGTATATGAAACATGTATCACAATACTAATCAGTCCAAAAACACACTTGTGATTGAATTTATGCAATTTGGTTCTCAACAAGATAGGTTAGGACCCAAATACACTTTAACATAACTTTGTATACTAGCGTAAACCCCCAAGAAATTATCACAAGAAAGATAACAAGCCTTGTCGACCAAATATCCATAAATTTCCTAGAAAACCAACTGAACATAATATACAACACCAACAAGATCGATCATAGACTTGTAGCTTGCAAGGAGATATTCCATGAACATATAACAATACTTCTAGAAACTTCTTTCACATTTTCATGTCACAAAAAACCACCGCAAATCAAACAAAATTAGAACACTTCACCCAAGCACAAAATACACAATTATGACATAGAACATTAACAAATCAACTTGCAATACACACCATCACATGAAAACTAAACCAAAACATTGAAAAAGTACAAAGAGTAGGTCCACCAAGTTGTAGGAACATAAAAATTAATGTAGAGATATATGAAGCATTTTTTGAACCAAACCTTACAACCAACAAAACTACCAAAACACTACAAATAGCAGAAACCTCCTCAGCAACACAAGTGACCTAAACATATAGGAGTGCAACATCCACAAAGCACAAAAACTGAATCCCAAATTGCAAGACTATAAATTCAACAATAGAGGAATGTGAAGCATTCTTCTAAATAGTCTTCATAACAACTTCCTATAGCAAGAAATTTCATAAACATGTGAAGACCATAACATCCTTTCAGAAACACATACATTCATAGGAACAAAAGGAGAGAGCATACAACATACTAGATACCATTGTAGACATGGAAAATTGACCGACACACTTGATCCTAATTAGTAACATCATTTTGTCATAAATCATACTCTCGGCTTATCATCACCTTTCATCTCTTAATTACATAAATCATTATTTAATTAGGTATTTCTCCTCTACTGATTAAATTAATCAATTTAATTTAATCCTCTATTTTTTTTCATTTAAATAATTCATTTTATTTAAATTAAGTCTCTAAAGTCTTCTTATTAAATTGAATAAATTAAACCTTATTTGATTTAATCTAACATTATCCCCTTTAGTTAAATAAATCAAAACATTTATTTAATTAAACCCTTCCTCTCAATTTGATTTAAATCAATGCATAAATTTAAGTCTAAATTGTCACATCTCCTAATTCCTCATTACATTAATTAATCTTTGATTAGTTTAATCTTAAATCATTTCCCATCCTCTAGCTTTTACAACTTGCACATGAAAATAAATTTAATTCATTTATTAAATCTCGGTTTTCCCTCACATGGCATAAAAGGGGAATATTCCCTCAAATTTGAATTCAAATCCAAGCAGACTTAGTCCTTCCAACAAGGCATTTATTTCACCTTACAAGTCCTTTTTCTTTGAGCCAAGTGGCCATAACTCCATTTTCTTCCCTCTCCAACAAGTCATTTCACTAATTTCAAATTCCACCTAATATCATTTATTGGCACTTTGATCAAAATATGCACAACCTTCACCCATTCACATCTTGACAAGTGGCACTTGGCCATTGGATGTTGAATGATCCCACATTGCTCAATATCACTCATTCTTCAAAATTTGAAATCTATAAATGAGACACTCTTCCTCTCATTCTTCATCCACAACTTAGAGAAAATGTACTCTCCCCACATTGAGAGATAATTTTATCCATTTCATATCAAGTGTTCATCATTTTATGGTTTCATAGCTAGGTTACGCCAAAATTTCATCAAGGAGCTTCAACTATCACCAAATCATGAAAGAGCTTACAAAGGAGTTGGGAAAGGGCCAATTTCTACACAAAATTGGCACCAATTCCCTCATGGGATCAAGAGTTTGATTTGCATTGAATAGGATTTAATAGCTTTTATTCAAATTTGTTTGTGTTCTTCATCTCATTTCTTAATCTTTGCAATTATAAATGAATTTCATGGGGAATCTTGATTCTCACTCGCATTTGATCTAACATTGTGTTTTTTTTCTATGTTTGTGTAGGTCTAGGATTTGGGTTCACATTTTGGTGCTAGAAGGAAGGAAAATCTCAAGTTGTAATCACATTTTTTTAGAAAATTTTGTGTTTTTTTGTTTTTTTTTTCTGTAGGTTTCAGAAAACTCCATTGTTGGCTATCAAGCAGCGCTATATTGCACCACTATCAGTCCAGCGGCACTATATTGAACTGCTCCAAACTCCAAACTCCACCGTTGGAGTCTTCTCACCCACAAAATTCAAATTTCCAAACTCAGCCGTTGGTTTCTAAACTCCTAACTGCATCACTGGGCTAAATAGCACCGCAATTATGCTCTCAATCCTTCTATAGAGTGCCACTCTCAGTCATCAGCGACGCTATATTGCACCGCTAGAGTTTCTAAACTCCGCTGTATTTGCTAACTGCACCGCTGGGTGATAGTAAAAAGTTCAAATTTGATTTTTTTTGACATGTGCCTTTTTGTTTTCAAATTTTTGAGCCTCTAACCTATTTGTTGTCTTCGTCTCTTCTGGTTTTAATCACTTTGCAGGTTAGGGCAAGGAGGAAAATGAAGAGGAAGGTTACATTATGACATCATTCTCACCTTATACCAAGTGTTTTTAAACACTTTAGTGTTGTTTACCACTCTTAGAGATTTATCAATCTTTCTTAAAGAATTTGTTATCTTTCATGCTTTAGGGAATACTATATTTCTTTTGGGCTCTAAAATGAACAATACAAATTTTCTTCCAAATTTTGCAAACAAAGGGCTTAAAAATAACTTTAGAACAACTTACTAGATTTGGTTTAAGGATTAACAATTGAACAAGGCAAATCCCACATTTGATTTGGTGCTATAAAAATAATTCAGTTTTACTTTGTGGACTTAAAACGAACAAGTGTTATTTTTGTTTTGTAATTGTTTACTCAAACTAATACCATTGAAAGGACTATGCACTTCTCTTGCGCCTCACGAAGATCTTGAGAAGCAAAAGGCCTATTTGTGATCTTAAGTTGAGTAAAGTAATTACCTCCACATTTCATTTTGGGATTAAAACTGAACAAAGCATCTTGCGAGTGTGAGAGTGGCATATTGCAAGTGTTCTCCCTTTGTTTTTCAACGAAGGTCGATTGAACTACAAGATATTCTTGCTCGCTTTTGTTTATCCTAGTGGGCCTACCTTGTGGGAAAAATTAATTACCCAAGGGAAACCCAATTGGGAACATGCTAAAGCCAAGCGACTTGCACCCAAGATATAAGTGTGGATATTGGAACAAAGGCCAATATCACAAGGATTATTCCAATGAGAAGGGAAGCAATGGTCTCTCGCCATACTGGATAGTCTCCCATGAATGAAATTCCCACATTAAAACCCTTTTTTAGCAAAGGCCAAAATCCTTAACTATTTTTTTGGTGCAAAATGCCATGTCCTTTGAAGCCACCCCACATATACATGCGATTTTGTTGTAGAGATGAAAAGTATGCCATGGCAATTTCATGGGTACTGATGCTTGGCTGACCCAAGAAGTGTGTTTTGTGGAGGGGAGCCTATGTGGTCAAGCATCTAATCATCCTCACTGAATAAGAATAGATGGATTTATCCAAGTGGGAACCCAAACAAATATTGTCTCTTCATTCTAGGATTGTACATGTTCTTGGAATCTAAAAATACATTGCTTGGGTCTCAAAATGTTTGAAAACAAACATTCACAAAAATCTTCAAAATTTTAAACCCTTTGGAGGAAACAAATATCCCTTGACAAACCTAAGTGCTCTTGCTTTCCCTAGGGATTCTATCCTAGAGGTTTCTAAGTACTTGGGTTTAATCATCATTTGTTTTCACTAAAGTCAACCTAGAGAACTGTGCTCTTGAAATCTTGATTTTCACATAATAGACCTTGTGGAATGAAAAGGAATTAAGGCATAGACATTTAGTTTTAAATCATAATCAAGAAAAAAATTTTGATAAGAAGAACTCATTAGAAAAAGATGAGGACAATTGGACCTCACACATGTGTTGTCTCAAATAATTTCCCATAAAATCAAAATCCAAAAACCAAGGTTCAAAAATATTAGCCCAAAAGCTCGTGTGGAGCATCTTGAGAGGCTTCTCAAAGTTTGAGAAAGATTGGTTTGCAAATTCTAGAAGAAAGCTTCAAAGAACAACCCCAACTTGTATGAGTTTTATTGTCAACAACATCCCAATATTTTTCAAAGGTTTTCTTTTCTCACTTAGGAATTATGGCATGTTCTTCAAAACTAAGGTCCTGTAAGAAGGTGTTTTACCTAGGTCAAGTTTAGGATCAAAATCAATCACTCTCACCCATCTCTCAACCATCAAAATCAAATCCCATTTCACCAACAAACTCTTGAAAACTTTGAAACATCATTCATGCTAAAATTATAGGCAAAAACAACATCACCTTGTTTGACTTAATACAATTAGTCAAATTATCAATCCTCTTGAGAAAATTTACCTTTAGGATAACACAACTTCCTAAGGCTTACAAGTTCAAAATCATGTTTATTAACTTAACACACTTAGTCAAATCATTCTCTTGTACAAGTTTTCTCTAGGATAACACAACTTCCTAGGGTTTACAAGTTCATTATCATCTTGTTTGGCTTAACACACTTAGTCAAACTATCCTTAAATCAAAATCAAATCAATTCAAGCCCTAAAAATTTTAGCATCTCCCCCAAGGTTCTTCGAGAGTTTCATTCATCCACATCATCCATCTTCCATTTATCTCATCCCCATCATCACTTTTGATCCTTAGAATTTCCTAGTTCTTCTCCTTTTGTGCCTAGGATTAAGATCAAACGATCTCTATTTTATAGTTCAAACAAGGTCACAACACAAGAGGAACATGGAAATCACTAAGGAAACATCAACTTCAAGTGACCTAAGTCAAACGGCTCCCGAAATAAAATTTACAGGATCAAGGAACCCTCCAAACAACTCCTCTCTGCCATTGCAAAACCCTCGAGAGGAGGGTCATGTAGAGGACATCACGAATAATGACTTGGGAATGACGTAAGAGGAAATAACTAAAATGGTTCAGAATCCTGAGAATCATAGAATTGTCAACGCCATGTTGAAACTTAATCCCTCTTTATATATACGCGCATTAATGAAAGAAGGGGCCAAACTCCCTTCCGACTTTGACATGAGTACCAATATGGAAAGGCCTCTTGTGAGCATACCCCTGGTATCACTCCCAAACATCACTCAGGACATTCCCCAAATCATATCAACAATCACTTCAACCCCACCAGTTGTTAACAAGGGAAGCGCCATGCTTCATGAAATCCAAAAGCATCACCTTGTAAACAACAAAGAAAAACATACAAACATCACACCAGATCACTTCGTGCCGATAAATTCATTACACCTGTAAGTTCTACTTACTTTCCATAATCATGCGGACTCATCCTCATTTCATGCAACTCCAATCTATCCGTTGAACATACAAACTTCTCTCCCCATGATTTCGCAAGGAGAGGGTGGGTTATTCGGGATAGGGGAGTCATTGATCCTTCCTCATCATCACTTTGCCAAGGGAACACATCAACATTACCTCCATTACCTTTGACATCCATATCACCTTTTGGGTTGGGCCTCCCCCCTACCCACCATCAATCTACCAAACCAAAGCAATCTAAGCATCACATCAAAACCCCTCATTTTCCATCAGTATCACAACAACAGATTGCAACCATTCAAGAAATCGCAATGGTCAACATATCCACCATTCCCCAAATCTTTCAAAGCATGGTTTCCCAAGGACCAAGCATCTCAATCACACCATCCACAACCCAAACCCCGATCACCAACATGATCCTTCCACTCATCATAACGGCCAACACCGTTCCCAATCCACCACTGATTCCAAAAAAATCGAACATGATGAATTCATTCATCACCTTGATTCAGGCAGTTCAAAAAACCACCCACCAAAGGGTACTTCAACAAAACCAACAAATTGCACAACTGGCTTCTCACCAAGCACAAGTGCAATTAGTTGCCCAACAAGCTGCTCAAGATGCACAAGCTGCACAAGCTGCATAAGCAGCACAGGAAACACAACAAGCACAAGCTCAAGCTCAAGCCCAGCACCAGGCTCAACAGGCACAAGCACAGTACCATGCACAACTACAAGCAATCCATCAAAATGCATACCAACAAGCCCTACAATATTTTCAAGCATAACAACAAGCTAAAAAACAAGCTTTGTTGGGGCAACAACAACTAGACCAACAACAAGATTTGTTGGCGCAACAACAACTAGACCAACAACAAGATTAATGGGAACAACAGTAGCAGGACCAACAACAAGCTTTGTTGGAACAACAACAACAGGACCAACAACAAGCATTATTGGTACAAATGCAGGCATATCAACAAGCCTTAAACACATAGCAAATCTTGAATAAAACCCCCACCAATACCCCACTAGTCAATCAAACATCGCAAACACCTCAAAACATATTCATCCCGCCTCTTGATCCACAAAACGATGTAACAACATAGATCAAACTGCTCTCGCAGCAAGTGTTGGACCTTCAGTCAGGAAAAACAACCAAAACGTGAGGAAGTTTGTGCCCCTATCCTTTTGATAGGAGTCTTACAATGGTACCATTCCTGAAGGGATTTGAAATCCCCAAATTCGACAAAAATAATGGGATGGGAAACCCTGAAAATCATGTAAGGGAGTTTCAAGTGCGTTGCATGGAAGTTACATATGATGACATGTACCTAATGTGGCTATTCCCTCGGAGCATGACTAGTCCCGCCATAGAATGGTTCTCTCATCTACCCACAGGCATCAAAAAATTCCAGGAAATTGTGGACACATTTTTCAAAAACTATGCATTCAACATGGGTACGGATGTTAGTTTGGAGGAACTATCAACAATCAAACAAGGGAAAGGAGAGCTATTCGCCTCCTTCTTGCAAATATGGTGATCCAAGGCTAGCCAGAGCAAGTGGACCATGCCAAAAGAGCAACAAGTTTGCACTATCATAGCCAATCTGGACGAAAACTTGGCATTCTATCTAAAAATGCAATGCATTACAATATATGATCAATTGATCCCAAAGGCGCTCAATATCGAAAGAGCCCTCACTATTTGAGGGGATGCATCTATGTTTCCTGCATAATAGGATAACTGACCATCCACCAGTTATAATGATAAACCTCGCACATGGTCGAGGAACAAAAATGTCACAAGCGACGGAGTGGTCAATGCCAAGGTTGTCATCAGTGCTCCCAAACAAAATATTCAAACTCATCATCAACCACAAAATAACAACCGTAACAATGTGCAAACCAATACGGTAGCAAAACAACAACAACCACCTCCGAATAATCAAATCAATAACCTAAACAATCAAGGAGGACCACCTCTCCAAAACAAGTATCCGCCCAAGCGAAAGTTCACGACCCTTGGGGATTCAATGGAATCTATAATGAAGAAGTTGGTTAAAGAGAACCTTATCAAAATTTCCACTTCTGAGCAATATGCGGAACCCATGACAAAACCACCATGGTGCAACAAAAATCTCCTTTGCGATTTTCATAAAATCAAAGGGCATACAACCGCAAATTGTATGAGATTGAAAAACCTCATCCAAGATCTTATTGAGGACAAAATCATAAATGTCAAGCAGCCTGTTGGAAATCAAGATCTCAAAATATACACGAATATGATGCCTAATCACAATCATGGAAATAATCAAGGAAATAACCAAGGGATCAATAAAGGGAAACAAAAGTATGCCAGTGCAAACCTTATATACGAAGACATCGTCACATCTATAGATGAAATGGTCACTCTCATTAGCGTCAAAGGAGCCAACATTGATTTTCGAGTCACCACACGTAGTGGCAAGGTTACTATTGTAGGGGCATCACAGCAATCTAAGACCCCCATCTCAAATCAGAAAGTTATTCCCTATGATTATAACGTCATTGACCAGCTAAAAAGAACCCATGCTCAGATCTCTATCATGGAGTTACAGAAAATTTCCATCACTCACAGGAAAATCCTTGATGAAGCATTAGTTGCATCCACTATTTCTGCTAACCTTGATATAGAATAATTCCAGGCTATGGTTGGTAACATCATCACCCCAAATCTCCTCACCTTTTCTGATCAAGACTTCCCCACCCAGCCATCTCACAACCGTACACTTCACCTTCAAGTCCTGGTTCACAAGAAAAAGGTGAAAAGGGTCCTGGTGGATGGAGGCACAAGCCTCAATATTTGTTCACTTAAAATTATAAAGAACTTGGGAATCTCAAAAGAATCCATCAACAAAAACAAAGGCATTACCATTAGAGCATATGATGACCAGGAAAGAGTGTCTCAAGGCACTATCAAGATCCCAATCCAAGTAGGGCCAACTACTATGGAAACCACATATCAGGTCCTTGACCTTGATTTTCCCTACAATATCCTCCTGAACACCCATGGATCCATAGAATGACGACGGTCGCCTCAACATTCCACCAATGCGTCAAATTTTCATACCAAAATGAGGAGGTCACAATACATGGTGATTCTGAGTCGTTCGCCTATTGCAAAAACTTGGAAGCCAAGTTATATAAAGTTCCCCAAGTGCCAAAGAACAATGAAGGCCCCTCCACTCCCTATAGAGATCAATCTAACCTCGCTTCCACTTTTGCGACAAAGACACCCTCCATCCCTGACATATCCGACATCAAGCTCATGATCCAAGACAATGGGTGTGGAGATTACAGAATGAAGAATTATTTTGTTGTAGGAGAGTTACCTCAATCTCCTAGGTCACATGGACAACCTCAACCAGTTGAAACACCTACCCACACTTTTAGGGTGGACCCTTCTAGATTCCATTGTTGGGGGGATCTAAGTTGAGAAAAGGTGGACGAAAGAGACATTTCAAGCTCACTATACCAAGATGAAAGGCTTGCACCCATCATGCCCATGGATGAAGCTAGCAGAGGACTGCAAATGATGCTTGGTATGGGCTACAACAGAAATGAAAGCCTTGGAAGGAACAATGATGGATGACTAGAGCCCATCATTGTAGAAAGATGAATCAGAAATATTGGCCTTAGATGTACCCATCTGAGTATAACCATATATGGTCGAGGTCCCCCAGT
>CM021106.1:395460207-395500463 GCA_007115665.2 Sequoiadendron giganteum
TGTTAAAATTTCAATATAAGCTTTGCAGCCTTGTGATCATGCTAGACAGACATGATCACAAATTTTCCATAGTTGATCATGCTTCATTTGCTATTGGCCTGCGTGTGTGGTTCATGCATTGGATTTTCTTGTCACCATGGATCTCTTCATCATCCATGTAGGGTCAGTTGCATAGTTCCTAATCATCTCATGTGATCTTCTTTAATATAGTGGTAAATTATTATAAGTCTTTTGCTCCTTCGATTATGCCACGTTCTTGCAGTGAATAGTGTTGGTTAAGAATTTTGAGACTGTAATTCGCTGTCAGTGTAATTGTTGACCTTTCATCTTTTTGTGTAACCACCAACATGTCTCTCTTTCTTCCATTTTAGTTTCAATTCTTAGTTTCAGTTTAGTGACGAAGCCAGGTCACCAACGGAAACTCTATTGTTGTTCATGGAATATTTTGATTCGCACCCATGGGTGAAGTGCTATGAATCCCTACTGTTCGTTCAAGTTTTCTATAACCATGGAATTTGAAGCATTCATGCATTTGGATGCATGTATGATTGCGGTTCTTTGATCTTGTAGTGTTGTGTCCCTGGTGTTCTTCTGCATACGGTTTGCATGTCTTTTGAAACTTTCAACTTTGCTTGTTGCATGCTAGTCCAATGTCAACTCAACGCTTCTTGAGTTAGAGATGGAGTCTTAGCATTAAGAGATTTATCTATTGGATTAAAAGTTATAAAAATAAAATATTTTTAGATTCATTGTCCATAAGAAGATAATTGTCACTTAGGACCGAGTTTGAAGCCCTGGTTGGTATCCATCCAATGTGATTTTTTACTCATATATTTAGCTTTATAGAATAAGATGCTTATCGATTTCGTGATTCTAGTATCTGAAACTCATTTTGCCTGAATAGCAATAGAATTCATAATATACTAAAAGAGAATAAGACCTTTCAATAATATCCTTGCTTTTGTTTATAAAGTATAATTCTCCGAATATGTGAGAATGGATGATATAAGACATAAATAAAATGAATATTTGTCATTGTTTAAATTCTTGATCATTCTTTAAATGATGGTATATGTGGATATCATCCAAAATTGTAAATGAGGGTTCTAATTATTACCATTGCTAGGTTGTTATCACTTATTGATATTAAATGTTTTATAGAAAAAATATTTGGATATTTAATGTAACGTGTCCTAGGTTCCACAGAGGGGCGTTACAGGTTCTATGAGTAGAAATACGTCTCCTAATACAGTGATCTTCACAAAACATTTTGAATTCATTTGAAGTAAATTCACCTCCTCTATTTGACCTTAAGCATTTGATCTTAGCATCCATTTCATTCTCCACTTTTTCTTTGAATATTTTAAACCTATCAAAAGATTCTAGTTTATCTCTTAGAAATATAACCCAATTCATTATATTATAATCATCAATAAGTAGCATGAAATACCTTTCACCTTGTTGATTCCTTGTTCTTGTAGGTTCACATAAGTCAATATGAATCAACTCCAGTGGAATTGTAGTAGAGCACCCCTTGCTTTTAAAACTTATCTTTGTTTTCTCTCCCATTTGACACTCCTTGCATAAAGTTTTTGTAGGCTTATTTATCTTAGGCATACCTCTTACTACATGAGCATAATTAATCTTCACCATATTGTCAAAGTTAATGTGTCTCATTCTTTTGTGCCACGACCAACATTCATCAGATTGAGCTAATAAGAAGATTATTCCATTTGCTTCCTTTAGATGATAGACATTTCCATTTATCCTTGTACCTTCAACAACTAGTCTTCTAGACCCTACCTTTCTGATCTCACAAATATCGGCATGAAATATAAGACTGTATCCTTTACTGCACATCTAACTAACATTGAGAATATTATGCTTCAAACCTTTAACATAGGTGAAATCCTCGATCCTGTTATTCCATCAATTGTTATGACACCCTTTTCACAATTTTTTACTAACTCATCACCACCAAACTTAACAGCTCCATCATTACACTTCTTAAGACTGAAGTGGTTAGAGCAACCATTAACAATCATCCAAGCATTTTATTCTTCCTTTTCATGAAAGGTAGTCCACACAACCATAGATCTTTCATTATTTTTTGTCAGCCTATAAAGTACCAAACCTCTTACATTTTTTAATATCACCCTTTTTTCTTTCAAAGCCATGAATAGTGTTTCATCATTTGAATCATTGTCCCCATCTTCTAAGAAACAAATTATCTCCTTAGAATAGAAACCTCTTTTGAACTTATCTCTTATGTTACTATCATCTTATTCTTTATAAGTAAATTTAGAAGCAAAATAACCAATCCTTCCACAATTGAAACATTTGAAGGGAAACTTAACATTGTATTTCTCAGTGCCTTTCTTCAATCTTCTCAAAAAATTTACTTCTACCTCATCAAAGTCATCATTTTGATTTTTGGTTTCATCTTCCACCTTTTTTTTGGTATTGAATGTAGCTTCTTTCTTTAGAAAATATTTGCCAAATTCTCTCATTTCAAAGGTTGTGAGAGCACCAAACATTTCATGTACTGAATATTGATCCAAGTCCTTAGATTCTTCAATAGTACACACCTTATGACTATAATATTTAGGGAGAGGTCTCAAAACCTTCTTCACAATCTCATATTTTTTAACTTCTCCACCAAGACCTTTGATGCCAGTAACAACATCATCCACCTAAAGCATATAACTAGCAATATCTTCATCCTCTATCATCCTTAGGGTCTCAAATCTTCTCTTGAAATTTGCATCTTGGCTTACTTTACTTTATTGTCTCCTTCATAGATGTTGCTAAGTTTTCCCTAGATATCCTTAGCAAAACTAAAATTCATCACCTTCATAAGTTTTGAATCAACTAATCCACACAAGATAGCATTCTTAGCCTTGGCATTGTTCTCATACAACCTTATCTCATATGGATCTATTAGAGGAGCAACAGGATCATTATAACCATTCTTGACTGATTCTCAAACACCAAATCCTAAAGATTTTAGATAGCCTTCCATTCTCAATTTCCAAAAGGTGTAATTTGTCCCATCAAACCTAGGACCTCTGTAAGCTCCATCATGTGCCATCCCAGATCTTTCCTTAATAAATTAAGCTTCTTTAAAGGAACTTGGATTTGATACCAATTTTTGAACACACCCTAATATTGAGATGGGGGTGAATCAGTATATACAAAAACATAAACCCTTTTAAACCTTAAACCCTTTAGCAATATACAAAATCAATCAATTGATAAGATCAAAAACCCTTGATCGAATTTCTAACACTTATTCAAATCAATAGGAATGAAATATATGACAATAAACACACATGCACAAGAAAACACAATTTATGTGGAAAATCTAAGAAAGGAAAAATCACGGTGAGAGTTAAATCACAATATAGAGCTCGCTCCTTATAGAAATATAATTTTAAGGCTCATTGCTAATGGACTTACAGTCTAAGGCACACAACCTTAGGGAAAGATACAAAAAGGACTTGTGGTACTGAGGTATTCAACCTCAGGTAAATATACAAATTTCAATGACCTGATGAGATTCACTATCTCAAAGTAGGATACATGGAGATTTAGGAAATACAATATTTTTCAACAATACACTCTGTTGATTGAGGAATTAAAGCTCGTTTCTCTTCTATTTTCACAACTTATTGCTTCAATTCATCTTCACCCATCACCACACTCTCATACATCTTGCAATTCTTGCATTTATAACCTCCACAAGATCTCAAAACATCAATTAGGTCAGCCACAAAGAAATACAAATAATAATTTCAACAAGTCACCCATAAAAATATAATGTGGTCCTATGCAGAAGATAGAGAGGACAAAAAAAATCTTATGCCATCTTCTAATGTGATCTCAAAAAACTCACACGTTGGTGCAAAACAACCCAAGTTGGTCACAAAGAAACGTGTATATGAAACATGTATCACAATACTAATCAGTCCAAAAACACACTTGTGATTGAATTTATGCAATTTGGTTCTCAACAAGATAGGTTAGGACCCAAATACACTTTAACATAACTTTGTATACTAGCGTAAACCCCCAAGAAATTATCACAAGAAAGATAACAAGCCTTGTCGACCAAATATCCATAAATTTCCTAGAAAACCAACTGAACATAATATACAACACCAACAAGATCGATCATAGACTTGTAGCTTGCAAGGAGATATTCCATGAACATATAACAATACTTCTAGAAACTTCTTTCACATTTTCATGTCACAAAAAACCACCGCAAATCAAACAAAATTAGAACACTTCACCCAAGCACAAAATACACAATTATGACATAGAACATTAACAAATCAACTTGCAATACACACCATCACATGAAAACTAAACCAAAACATTGAAAAAGTACAAAGAGTAGGTCCACCAAGTTGTAGGAACATAAAAATTAATGTAGAGATATATGAAGCATTTTTTGAACCAAACCTTACAACCAACAAAACTACCAAAACACTACAAATAGCAGAAACCTCCTCAGCAACACAAGTGACCTAAACATATAGGAGTGCAACATCCACAAAGCACAAAAACTGAATCCCAAATTGCAAGACTATAAATTCAACAATAGAGGAATGTGAAGCATTCTTCTAAATAGTCTTCATAACAACTTCCTATAGCAAGAAATTTCATAAACATGTGAAGACCATAACATCCTTTCAGAAACACATACATTCATAGGAACAAAAGGAGAGAGCATACAACATACTAGATACCATTGTAGACATGGAAAATTGACCGACACACTTGATCCTAATTAGTAACATCATTTTGTCATAAATCATACTCTCGGCTTATCATCACCTTTCATCTCTTAATTACATAAATCATTATTTAATTAGGTATTTCTCCTCTACTGATTAAATTAATCAATTTAATTTAATCCTCTATTTTTTTTCATTTAAATAATTCATTTTATTTAAATTAAGTCTCTAAAGTCTTCTTATTAAATTGAATAAATTAAACCTTATTTGATTTAATCTAACATTATCCCCTTTAGTTAAATAAATCAAAACATTTATTTAATTAAACCCTTCCTCTCAATTTGATTTAAATCAATGCATAAATTTAAGTCTAAATTGTCACATCTCCTAATTCCTCATTACATTAATTAATCTTTGATTAGTTTAATCTTAAATCATTTCCCATCCTCTAGCTTTTACAACTTGCACATGAAAATAAATTTAATTCATTTATTAAATCTCGGTTTTCCCTCACATGGCATAAAAGGGGAATATTCCCTCAAATTTGAATTCAAATCCAAGCAGACTTAGTCCTTCCAACAAGGCATTTATTTCACCTTACAAGTCCTTTTTCTTTGAGCCAAGTGGCCATAACTCCATTTTCTTCCCTCTCCAACAAGTCATTTCACTAATTTCAAATTCCACCTAATATCATTTATTGGCACTTTGATCAAAATATGCACAACCTTCACCCATTCACATCTTGACAAGTGGCACTTGGCCATTGGATGTTGAATGATCCCACATTGCTCAATATCACTCATTCTTCAAAATTTGAAATCTATAAATGAGACACTCTTCCTCTCATTCTTCATCCACAACTTAGAGAAAATGTACTCTCCCCACATTGAGAGATAATTTTATCCATTTCATATCAAGTGTTCATCATTTTATGGTTTCATAGCTAGGTTACGCCAAAATTTCATCAAGGAGCTTCAACTATCACCAAATCATGAAAGAGCTTACAAAGGAGTTGGGAAAGGGCCAATTTCTACACAAAATTGGCACCAATTCCCTCATGGGATCAAGAGTTTGATTTGCATTGAATAGGATTTAATAGCTTTTATTCAAATTTGTTTGTGTTCTTCATCTCATTTCTTAATCTTTGCAATTATAAATGAATTTCATGGGGAATCTTGATTCTCACTCGCATTTGATCTAACATTGTGTTTTTTTTCTATGTTTGTGTAGGTCTAGGATTTGGGTTCACATTTTGGTGCTAGAAGGAAGGAAAATCTCAAGTTGTAATCACATTTTTTTAGAAAATTTTGTGTTTTTTTGTTTTTTTTTTCTGTAGGTTTCAGAAAACTCCATTGTTGGCTATCAAGCAGCGCTATATTGCACCACTATCAGTCCAGCGGCACTATATTGAACTGCTCCAAACTCCAAACTCCACCGTTGGAGTCTTCTCACCCACAAAATTCAAATTTCCAAACTCAGCCGTTGGTTTCTAAACTCCTAACTGCATCACTGGGCTAAATAGCACCGCAATTATGCTCTCAATCCTTCTATAGAGTGCCACTCTCAGTCATCAGCGACGCTATATTGCACCGCTAGAGTTTCTAAACTCCGCTGTATTTGCTAACTGCACCGCTGGGTGATAGTAAAAAGTTCAAATTTGATTTTTTTTGACATGTGCCTTTTTGTTTTCAAATTTTTGAGCCTCTAACCTATTTGTTGTCTTCGTCTCTTCTGGTTTTAATCACTTTGCAGGTTAGGGCAAGGAGGAAAATGAAGAGGAAGGTTACATTATGACATCATTCTCACCTTATACCAAGTGTTTTTAAACACTTTAGTGTTGTTTACCACTCTTAGAGATTTATCAATCTTTCTTAAAGAATTTGTTATCTTTCATGCTTTAGGGAATACTATATTTCTTTTGGGCTCTAAAATGAACAATACAAATTTTCTTCCAAATTTTGCAAACAAAGGGCTTAAAAATAACTTTAGAACAACTTACTAGATTTGGTTTAAGGATTAACAATTGAACAAGGCAAATCCCACATTTGATTTGGTGCTATAAAAATAATTCAGTTTTACTTTGTGGACTTAAAACGAACAAGTGTTATTTTTGTTTTGTAATTGTTTACTCAAACTAATACCATTGAAAGGACTATGCACTTCTCTTGCGCCTCACGAAGATCTTGAGAAGCAAAAGGCCTATTTGTGATCTTAAGTTGAGTAAAGTAATTACCTCCACATTTCATTTTGGGATTAAAACTGAACAAAGCATCTTGCGAGTGTGAGAGTGGCATATTGCAAGTGTTCTCCCTTTGTTTTTCAACGAAGGTCGATTGAACTACAAGATATTCTTGCTCGCTTTTGTTTATCCTAGTGGGCCTACCTTGTGGGAAAAATTAATTACCCAAGGGAAACCCAATTGGGAACATGCTAAAGCCAAGCGACTTGCACCCAAGATATAAGTGTGGATATTGGAACAAAGGCCAATATCACAAGGATTATTCCAATGAGAAGGGAAGCAATGGTCTCTCGCCATACTGGATAGTCTCCCATGAATGAAATTCCCACATTAAAACCCTTTTTTAGCAAAGGCCAAAATCCTTAACTATTTTTTTGGTGCAAAATGCCATGTCCTTTGAAGCCACCCCACATATACATGCGATTTTGTTGTAGAGATGAAAAGTATGCCATGGCAATTTCATGGGTACTGATGCTTGGCTGACCCAAGAAGTGTGTTTTGTGGAGGGGAGCCTATGTGGTCAAGCATCTAATCATCCTCACTGAATAAGAATAGATGGATTTATCCAAGTGGGAACCCAAACAAATATTGTCTCTTCATTCTAGGATTGTACATGTTCTTGGAATCTAAAAATACATTGCTTGGGTCTCAAAATGTTTGAAAACAAACATTCACAAAAATCTTCAAAATTTTAAACCCTTTGGAGGAAACAAATATCCCTTGACAAACCTAAGTGCTCTTGCTTTCCCTAGGGATTCTATCCTAGAGGTTTCTAAGTACTTGGGTTTAATCATCATTTGTTTTCACTAAAGTCAACCTAGAGAACTGTGCTCTTGAAATCTTGATTTTCACATAATAGACCTTGTGGAATGAAAAGGAATTAAGGCATAGACATTTAGTTTTAAATCATAATCAAGAAAAAAATTTTGATAAGAAGAACTCATTAGAAAAAGATGAGGACAATTGGACCTCACACATGTGTTGTCTCAAATAATTTCCCATAAAATCAAAATCCAAAAACCAAGGTTCAAAAATATTAGCCCAAAAGCTCGTGTGGAGCATCTTGAGAGGCTTCTCAAAGTTTGAGAAAGATTGGTTTGCAAATTCTAGAAGAAAGCTTCAAAGAACAACCCCAACTTGTATGAGTTTTATTGTCAACAACATCCCAATATTTTTCAAAGGTTTTCTTTTCTCACTTAGGAATTATGGCATGTTCTTCAAAACTAAGGTCCTGTAAGAAGGTGTTTTACCTAGGTCAAGTTTAGGATCAAAATCAATCACTCTCACCCATCTCTCAACCATCAAAATCAAATCCCATTTCACCAACAAACTCTTGAAAACTTTGAAACATCATTCATGCTAAAATTATAGGCAAAAACAACATCACCTTGTTTGACTTAATACAATTAGTCAAATTATCAATCCTCTTGAGAAAATTTACCTTTAGGATAACACAACTTCCTAAGGCTTACAAGTTCAAAATCATGTTTATTAACTTAACACACTTAGTCAAATCATTCTCTTGTACAAGTTTTCTCTAGGATAACACAACTTCCTAGGGTTTACAAGTTCATTATCATCTTGTTTGGCTTAACACACTTAGTCAAACTATCCTTAAATCAAAATCAAATCAATTCAAGACCTAAAAGGTTTAGCATCTCCCCCAAGGCTATTCAAGAGTTTCATTCATCTGCATCATCCATCATCACTTTTGATCCTTAGACTTTCCTAGTTCTCCTCCTTTTGTGCCTAGGATTAAAATCAAATGATCTCTATTTTATGGTTCAAACAAGATCACAACACAAGAGGAACATGGAAATCACTAAGGAAACATCAACTTCAAGTGACCTAAGTCAAACGGCTCCTGAAATAAAACCTGTTGGATCAAGCAACCCTCCAAAAAACTCCTCTCTGTCATCACAAAACCCTCAAGAGGAGGACCATGTAGAGGACATCACCAACAATGACTTGGGAATGATGCAAGAGGAAATTGCTGAAATGGTTCAGAATCCTGAAAAATCATAGAATCGTCAACACCATGTTGAAACTTAATCCCTCTCTATATATACGTGTGTTGATGAAAGAAGGGGCCAAACTCCCTTCGGACTTTGACATGAGTACCACTATGGAAAGGCCTCTTGTGAGCATACCCCTGATATCACTCACAAACATCACTCAGGATATTCCCCAAATCATATCAATAATCACTTCAACCCCGCCAATTGTTAACAAGGGAAGTGGCATGCTTTGTGAAATTCATAAGCATCACCTTGTAAACAACAGAGAAATGAATATCAACACCATACCGGATAACTCTGTCCTAGTAAATTCATTACACTCGTATGTTCCACTTACTTTCCATAATCAAGCAGAATCATCCTCATTTCATGCAATGCCAATCTATCCACTGAATATACAAACTTCTCTCCCCATGATTTCACAAGGAGAGGGTGGGTTATTCAGGACAAGGGGATTCATTGATCCTTCCTCATCATCACTTTTCTAAGGGAACACACCACCATTCCCTCCATTACCTCTGACAACCATATCACCTTTTGGGTTGGGCCTTCCCCCACTACCTGCCACCAATCTACCCGCCACCAATCTACCAAATCAAAGCAATCTAAGCATCACATCAAACCCCCTCATTTTACCATCAGTATCACAACAATAGATGGCAACCATTCAAGCAACCACAATGGTCAACACATCCACCATTCCCCAAATCTCTCAAAGCATGGTTTCCCAAGGACCAAGCATCTCGATCACACCATCCACAACCCAAACCACGATCACCAACATGACCCTTCCGCTCATCACAATGGTCAGTACCATTCCCAATCCACCGTTGATTCCACCAAAAGCTAACATGACTAACTCATTCATCACCATGATTCAGGTAGTTCAAAAAGCCACCCACCAAAGGCTAATTCAACAAAACCAACAAGCTGCACAACTGGCTTCTCAGCAAGTGCAAGCACAATTAGCCGCCCAACAAGCCACTCAAGTTGCACAAGCCACACAAGCCCAACAATCTGCACAAGCAACACAGGAAACCCAACAAGCACAAGCTCAAGCTCAAGACCAACACCAGGCTGAGTAGGTGCATACACTGTACCATGCACAAGTGCAAGCAATCCATCAATAGGCATACCAACAAGCCCTACAAGATTTTTAGGCACAACAACAAGCTAAACAACAAGATTTATTGGCACAACAGTAGCTAGACCAACAAAAACCTTTATTGGCACAACAACAGCTAGAACAAAAACAAGCTTTGTTGGCACAACAACAGCTAGACCAACAACAAGCTTTGTGGAAATAACAGCAGCAGGACCAACAACAGGCTTTGTTGGAACAAAAATAATAGGACCAATAACAAGTGTTGTTGGTACAAATGCAGGCATTTCAACAGGTCTTAAATGCATAGCAAAGCTTGCAGTAAACCCCCACCAATACCCCACTCGTCAATCAAACACCGCAAATGCCTCAAAAACACATTCATCCCACCTCCTGATCCACAAAATGATGTAACAACACAAATCAAACTGCTCTCACAGCAAGTGTCGGACCTTCAGTCAAGAAAAACAACCAGAATGCCAAGAAATTTGTGCCCCTATCCTTTTGACTGGATTCTTACAATGGTACCATTCCTGAAGGGATTTGAAATCCCCAAATTCAATAAATATAATGGGATGGGAAACCCTAAAAATCACGCCAGGGAGTTTCAAGTGCATTGCATGGAAGTTGCATATGATGACACATACCTAATGCAGCTATTCCCTTGAATCTTGAATGGTCTCATCATGGAATGGTTCTCTCATCTACTCACAGGCATTAGAAAATTCTAGGAAATTGTGGACGCATTCCTCAAAAACTATGCATTCAATATGGGTACGGATGTTAGTCTAGAGGAACTATCAACACACAAATAGGGGAAAGGAGAGCTATTCACCTTCTTACAAAGATGGTGATCCAAGGCCAACCAGAGCAATTGGACAATGTCATAAGAGAAACAAGTTTGCACTATCATAGCCAATCTGGATGAAAACTTGGCGTTCTATCTAAAAGTACAATGCATTACAACATATGATCAATTGATCCCAAAGGTGCTCAACATCGAAAGAGTCCTCACTATGTGAGGGAGCACATCTATGTTCCCTAAAAAAAAAGATAACCACCCATCAACCAGTTATAACGATAAACCTCACACATGGTCAAGGAACAAAAATGTCACAAATGACAAAGTGGTCGATGCCAAGGTTGTCATCAGTTCTCCCAAGCAAAATATTCAAACCCATCATCAACCAAAAATAGCAATCATAACAATGTGCAAACCAATATGGTAGCACAACAACAACCGCCTCTGAACAATCAAGGAGGACCACCTCCCCGAAACAAGTATCCTCCCAAGCGGAAGTTCACGACCCTTGGGGACTCAATCGAATCTATAATGAAGAAGCTGGTTAAAGAGAACCTCATCAAAATATCCACTTCTCAGTGGTATGCGGAACCCATGACAAAACCACCTTGGTACAATGAAAATCTCCTTTGAGATTTTCATAAAATCAAAGGGAGTACAACTGCAAATTGCGTGAGATTGAAAAAAATCATCCAAGATCTTATTGAGGACAAAATCATAAATGTCGAGCAACCCGCTAGAAATCAAGATCTCAAAATATACACAAACCTGATGCCTAATCACAATCAGGGAAATAATCAAGGAAACAATCAAGGAAATTACCAAGGGACATTAAAGGGAAAAAAAAGTATGCCAATGTAAACCTTATATACGAAGACATTGTCGCATGCATAGATGAAATGGTCACTGTCATTAGCATCAAAGGAGCCAACGTTGATTATGGAGTCACCACACACGATGGAAAGGTTACTATTGCAAGTGCATCACAACCATCTAAGACCCCCATCTCAAATTAGAAATCCATTCCCTATGGTTATAACATCATTGACCAGCTAAAAAGAACCCCCGCTCAAATCTCTATCATGGAGTTACTAAAAATTTCCACTGCCCATAGGAAAATCCTTGATGAAGCATTAGTTGCATCTATTTTTTTCTACTAACCTTGATATGGAACAATTCTAGGCTATGGTTGGTAACATCATCACCCCAAATCTCCTCACCTTTTTTGATCAAGACTTCCCCGCCCAGCCATCTCACAACTGTGCACTTCACCTTCAAGTCATGGTTCACAATAAAAAGGTCAAAAGGATCTTGGCGGATGGAGGCACGGGCCTCAATATTTATTCACTTAAACTTAAAAATAACTTTCGAATCTTAGATGAATCCATTGAAAAAAACAAAGGCATTACCTTCAAAGCATATGATGACTAGGAAAGATTGTCTCAAGGCACTATCAAGATCCCAATCCAAGTAGGGCTAGCTACTATGGAAACCACATGTCAGGTCCTTGACCTTGATTTTCCCTACAACATCCTCCTAGGATGCCCATGGATCCATAGAATTAAGGCGGTCTCCTCAACATTCCACCAATGCATCAAATTTTCATACCAAAATGAGGTCACAATACATGGTGATCCTGAGCCATTCACCTATTGCAAAAACCTGGAAACCAAGTTCTCTAAAGTTCCCCAAGTGCCAAAGAATGATGAAGGTTGCTCCACTCCCTATATAGATCCATCTAACCTCGCCTCCATGTATGCGATAGAGATACCCTCCATTTCTAACATATCTGACATCAATCTCATGATCCAAGACAATGGGTGTGGAGATTACATAATGAAGAAGAATGATTTTGTTGTAGGAGAGTTACCTCAATCTCCTAGGTCACATGGGCAACCCCAACCAGTTGAAACACCTGTCCACAGTTTTAGGGTAGACCCTTCTAGATTCCACTATTGGGGGGATCTAAGTCATGAAAATGTGGATGAAAGAGACATTTCAAGCTTACTATACCAAGATGAAAGGCTCTCACCCACCCTACCCATGGATGAAGCTACCAGAGGACTGCAAATGATGCTTGGTATGGGCTACAACAAAAATGAAAGCCTTGGAAGGAACATCGATGGATGACTAGAGCCCATCATTGTAGAAAGATGAATGAGAAATATTGGCCTTCGATGTACCCCTATGAGTATAAACATACGTGGTCGAGGTCCCCCAGTTAACGCAGTCAAAACTCCCCCTCAGTTATTGGCAACTGCCCTACGATTACCCATATCTATAGGTCTGCCATTAGATAACTTCACCTTTGATATCACCAATGTTTGTAGTAGTAGTGATGATGAGGATACCATAGTAGGTCTACCCACACTTTTTGAAGACTCCTCCTTACTCATGATTAGTACATCATCTTTTGAGTCAGACTACCAGCCCCACAAGATAAACCTAGTCTACCCACAACTCATTGATTACAACCAATGAGGACCACCAGTTCTAAAGACATTTGAAAATGATGAGGCACTCTCAGAATTATTGGGATTACGAGATACAGTACCAGGTGGAGATCATAAGGTGGGATTTGACATCACACTAGACACACAAGCATATTAGAGGGAGACGATTGAGTCCTTCAGTCGCAAAAGCAAAAGAATGAGAATAAGCTCAAGGTCATTGAGTGAAAACCACACTGTGGCACTCTCTAACCATAGAATAGTAAAAATTAAGGACACATCTAATGGTGAAAACCTCTCTGAGGTGTTGGAGGATGAAGGATTAGATCTCCCCCTCACTACACTTCATTAAGAGAAATCAGCAGTCCTAGCAAAATAGTGCACTCTTGTCAACCTAGGCACGGAAGAGCTACCACACATCACTTTCTATGCCGAATCACTTCTCATAGAAGAATAAGAACTCTTAGCAGTATTCCTAAGAGAAAGAAAGGTGAACTTTGCATGGACTTATGCTGACATGTCGGGTCTTGATCCAGAAGTCATGGTTCATCATTTAGTTGTCTAACCAGGGGAAAATATAGTAAGACAGAAGTTGAGAAAGATGCACCCTCAGATAGCCTTGCTAGTCAAGGTGGAATTATAGAAAATCCTGAATGCCGATTTTATATGCCCAATTGATTATCCAAAATGGGTGTCAAATCTTGTGCCAATTTCAAAACCGAATGGGGGCATCTGTATCTACACCAATTTTAGAAACCTAAACAAAGTGCGTCCTAAGGATGACTTTCCACTACCCAACATCGATATGATAGTGGACATGACGGCCGAACACAAGATGCTATCACTAATGGATGGCTTCTCAAGGTACAACCAGATTATGATAGCAAAGGAAGACCAGCATAAGACAACGTTTACATGTCCATGGGGCACCTATTGTTGGAAAATGATGCCATTTGGGCTAAAAAATGTGGGAGCAACATATCAAAGGGCCATGACACTAATTTTTCATGACATGATTCACAAGACTGTGGAAGATTATGTGGATGAAATATTGGCCAAGTCAAGGAAAAGGCAAGACCACATAGCAACTTTGAGTGCCATTTTTGATAGACTAGAAAAATACAAGGTTAGAATTAACCCCAAGAGGTGTGTCTTCGGAGTGCAATCAGGAAAACTCCTAGGATATATAGTATCAATGAGAGGAATAGAAATGGATCCCGCCAAATTCAAGGCAATCCTTGATATGGAAGCACCTAGGACACTAAAACAACTCAGAGTTCTACAAGGCAGGCTCCGATCCATCTGCAGATTCATAGCACAGCTAGTGGATAAATAGATCACATACTCTCATCTACTCAACCAGGGAGTAACATACAAGTGGGACGAAAAGTGTGATCGGGCATTTAGTAAATCAAAGAATATCTACTTATGCCACCAGTGTTGATGCCACCTACTCCAAGAAAACCATTTATTTTATACATCTCAGCAACAATGGCAGCTCTCGATCCTCTATTAGCTCGACATGATGAAAATGGAAGAGAGAGAGAAATATAATATATCAAAATAACTATGGTGGGACACGAGCTAAACTATACTCCTTTCACAAAATCTTGTCTAGCAGTTGTATTTACAGCACAAAAATTTAGACACTACATGTTGGCTCACCAAATCAAGCTAATTGCGAAAATAGATCCTCTTAAGTACCTGCTCTCTAAGGCCACTCTCATAGGACGAACAGCTAAGTGGGTCATGATATTGACAGAACATGATATTGAATATGTAGAGTGCAAGGCTATCAAAGGACAAGCGATTGCAGACCAATTGGAAGAGGCTCCAATTTATGCTGGCAACCCACTTATCTCAAAAATTTTGGATGAGTCAATTTTCAACATTAGTATAGAAAATCATTGGAAGATGTATTTTGATGGGTCATACACACAACATGGGCCAGGTTCTAGAATCTTCTTCATCACTCCCAAGGAGACTACATACCCAAATCCTAAAAACAATCTTTTCCATGCATGAACAACATAGCAGAGTATGAAGCTCTCGTCATAGGCTTTAGGATTATAGTACAATGGTAGATTATGGCTCTCAAAGTCTATGGAGGTTCATAGGTCATCATCAACCAATTCAATGGTGAGTACACAAAGGATGACAAGCTAACTCTATAAAAGAAGTTAGTCAAGAGCCTCAAATAATTCTTCATTGATGCCACCTTTGAACAACTACCTAGAGCAAACAACAATGCAGCAGATGTTATGGCCACAATTGGATCACTCTTGGAAATCCCAAACAATGTTGCAAAACAATATTTTCTAGTAGAACAACTTCTTGTACCAGCATTCGAGGTACCAGAGTCTAAATTTGTGTGTGAACTCGTTGATCCCGGTGATCCCTAGTATCATGATGTGTACACCTACTTAAGAATAGGATTCTTGCCCGTCGATATAACCCCAAACCTTAAATAGACCTTCATTAAAAATTCCACCCACTTTGTCATCCTAGGAGAAACCCTTTTATAGTAGGAGCATTGAAGAAACCTTGTTGCGTTTCCTGGACATTGAGGAAGCTCTTAGTGCTTTAACTAAGGTACACAATGGCATTTGTGGATCGCACTTGAGTGGTATGACCTTGGCTAAGAAGTTGTTGAGACCTGGATAATACTAGCCAACAATGCAGTGAGACGAGCATGATTTCATCAAAAAATGTTTAAAATGTCAGCAGCATGGGGACCTTATCCATGCACCATATCAAGAGTTTCATCCTATTATTACACCTTGGCCCTTTTCACAGTGGGGGCTAGATCTCATTGGAAATATCACCCCCACCTCATCCAATGGCCACAAATTCATCATCATCGCCATGGAGTACTTTACAAAGTGGGTCAAAGCCATTCCCATGACCTACATAATGGGAAAGCAAATATCCAAGTTCATCCTGAACTACCTCATTTTCCAGTACAGTGTCCCCCAAGCTATTATCTCAGATAATGGGACACCTTTAAAAAACCAAGATGTTCATAATTTATGTGAAAAATTCAATATCCAACATCACTTTTCCACTCTGTACTATCCCCAAGGCAATGGCCAAGCAGAAGCCACTAACAAAACTATCTTGAAAATCCTTAAGAAGGCAGTCAATGATGCTAGTCATGACTGGAATGTGCAACTAAATCCTGCCTTATGGGCCTATCACACCAGCATCCACACGCCAATATATGCCACCCCATTCTCCCTGGTTTACAGATCAGAAGCCATCCTCCCAATCAAGATCAAAATCCCATCATTAAGGATATCACTGCAAAACCTCATTATAGATGAAGAATATCGGGTTTTAAGGTTAAATGAGCTAGGGTTATTAGATGAATAGCACAAGGATTCCCTCAACCATCTATAGGTCTATCAGAACCGCCTAAAGTGCAACTAAAATAAGAATATCAAGAGACGCACCTTCTAATTCGATGAACTTGTGCTAAAGGAGAACCAAAAGAACGTGCCAAACCTAGAAAGCAAAAGAAAATTTGAGCCCAATTGGTTGGGACCATTTTTCATCACAACAAGCTATAAATCAGGAGCCTACCAGTTATCAACACCAGAAGGCGAACCCCTGCAAGAGCCCATGAACAGCTCCCATCTCAAAAAGTTTTATGCCTAAAATCTTGCAAGGTATAGAACCAAAAATCCGAAAAAAAAAAATTAGAAAATATCTTGAAAAAATGGTCACCCTGATGAAAACTTGGCAAATAGGCATCTTGGTGACAGCAAAAAAATCAAAAAATAAAAAAAAATCAATCAAAAAAATCAGAAAAAGGATTGAAAACAGTAAAGAGAAAAAAATCGTCCTGTAGTGAAAACCACTTCGGTGGCACTTTGGACAAGTACCTTGGTGAAAACCTAGAAAAAAAGTGCCAAGCGTAAATAAAGCACTCTCCATCAACTAGGATCTTCAAAACTCACTTATCCATTACAGTCCATTTATCCTTCCATCATCCGTTTGCATCTGTACTATAGCTTGATCTTGTGGTCATATCATGTTCCACCATAGTACTACTTGGCATATTCCCAAGGTCAGTTTGTCCTACCTATATCGAAGTATTCTATCACATTATGGTGGGGGCATGTTCCTATACCTACATTGGATCAGATTCATGTATATTCTCATGATCTTCCTTAAAATCCATCAAAAATCAAAAACATTCACAAAATCATTTAAAATCTAAAACATGTCGAAAATCTAAAAAATCAAAAATAGAGTCATCCATCCAAACTACGTTGTCTCTGAGCTTGAACGTAGGCAAGGTTGATCTTTGATCATCCCCCAAGACATTTTAGGTCATTCCTTTAGGCGTCTATCGCAATTCCAATCTGTTTTCCCATTTGTATCATCATTTAATCGAATTTGTTGTCAATCAAACTACGTGGTCTCTACGTGTATAAAGTAGGCAAGGATAATCTATGGATCAACTCCTGAGACCCCTAGGATAGGTCTTTAAGTTAGTCTCTTGGTCAAAATCTCGAAAATACCAAAAACATTGAAAAATCAAAAAATCAAAATAGCCTCAAAACATTTCAAAACACCAAAAACATCCAAATATCTGGAAAAACCCAAAATGGTGCATTTGTCTCATCTCGCTTTCACCCCCAATAATCATCATTCCTAATAAATCAATCATCACCTTCATCCTTTGGTGAGTTAGTCGGAAGCAAGTCTAGTAGGTTCCAAAGTGAACACCTAATCATCAAAATCTAAAGTCTAGGTTAGTAAGCAAGCAAGCTGATCAACTCGGAGTATCAATAGCTTATCATCCAATCAATCTCATCAAAACCCTGATCACAAGATGTCCTAGGATGTATCCTTCCCATGATGGACATCAACATTAGGTATCCCACTATAGTTTAGTCTTGGCTATGGTATGAAGAACATTATCTTGTTTGTTTACTTTATCCTTTCTTTGGATTTATCTTATTGCGCTCATTCTGAGAAACTCTCGACGATGCCTAATCAAAACAGGTTTAGAGAGAAAGGAATCGGGCAACGATCATTATCTTTTTATTTGTTGTGCTTGTTGGATACTCTTGTAAAATAACTTATTCATGTGCATTTTTTAGGTTTGTAGGGAGGGTGTTTTAGGTGTCTTGTTGACCACATAGGAAGGCTTTCTTTTCTATGTTTTAGTCTGAGATGTTTAGAAGATTTGAACTACATCCTGAATAAGGTATTGTATGCTAAGTGTGAACAGGAATACTCCTATCTGAATTTTTATTCAAATTCCATCACACTGGGTACAATGTCATCCTGGTTCTTTATACCTTGATGCATTGTACTTATGTATGTTATCAAACATAAAGTAATTGGCCCTTTGAAAATCCCAACTCTTGGTAGGCAATTCATTGACATTAGCTTTAATGATATTGACTTGTTGGATATTTTTTCTTCTATCTTCTTTCCATACTAACATGGTACCATGATAGTTAATCAGAACATCGCTAATGCATTTGCCTTGCATCCATAAAATCATCAACATAAATACATATCATATCATATAGATCATACCACATCATATCGCATTATCATCATCTTAAGTTATGGGGAATAATATAGATTTTTTACTCCAAGTATCTTAAGAAATCATTGCATTACATTCATCTCATATCATACATTACATGAATCATTAAGGGAATAATAAAAATCGTTACCATCCATCATCAGCACATAATCATTTTCATACACTGCATTCATATGATTGTCATCAAAATGCATAGAAAAATACAAAAAGAAATGAATCCATAATCATCATCGCATCATATAGAAACATACATCATATTCCATGAGCATAAAATAAAATAGTTTCATATCTCATAGCACATAGGAAATTAAAATGCATTCATACATCATACATTATAGAACATCTCATAAAAAGGACCATATCATATATATATCATCAAAATATACAACTGTCATGGTACAAAAAATTAGATCAAGCGTGTATACATCAAGATATATGATACAATCAAGGAAATAAGTATCGAGACCCATGAATCAAAAAATGGATAACTTCTCGTGATTAAAGAATAGCCCTACTGGTTGTGCCCCTCCCCCTCTGGTCTCTCACCATGGTCCTCGGGAGGCCTCATCCCTGTCTGCTGAGAAAAGTCTGGCACCCGACCATCTAATGGCACTGCCTGACTATAATGTTGTCGGTAGTACTCAGCCTCTCTAACCACCTCTCGATATGCCCTCAAAGATATTGTCTGGCCCTAAGATGATGAGGTTGTACTCTCTAGCTGTCTCCTTCGACCGATCTCCTAATCCCTCTCAGACTAGGCCTGGTCCCTCTCAGTAGTAATTGTCAAAATCTATTGTCTAGCCTAATCTCTCTCCATAGTCAATATCTGAACCTGACCCTATAACTACTGGATCATGGCATCTCTATGATTGAGCTGCCCTGGTGGCTAATGATCTGGGACCTCTATGTCCCTATCTCTGGGATGATCATATTGTGCAGGGATCTCATGAATCTCTACTTGTGGCGGTGTACATTTCACCTAATCCCTGGGCAGTCTAATGAGGAGGTGGTCCACCTCCTCCTCTGTCTCCATCCCCATCCTAATCACCATCCCCTCTGCCACCCCATCCCGTGCTCCTGCCAATGGACCTGCCTCTCAGCCTTTGTCGTGGATGAACTATACCTAAAACTATCAATTTGAGAGGAGTCCTGAACCAAGCTTTGTATGCCTAGGTAACTTATGGCCACAACCTAGCCACTAACTATCTGAATGAGGCTACTGCCTCCTGTGCAAAAATGGGTTGGCCCCATGCTGTCTCTCATGTGGAATGGGTAAAGATCACCACGTACTGATCGTCTAGCCTATCATGAACATCATTGAGCTTGTGGGCCACCCTATCTAGAAGATACCACTCTATCATGGTGTGCTCTACACCCTACATCCATCTATCCTATCGAGTAAAGAATAGTTGCTTGTGATCATCATACCATAGGCCTATACCCATCTAAGGCCTCCAAAAAAACTCTCACATCTCATCAAGAACTCATCGCCAATGGGCGATGCCTCCTGTACCTGTATGATTAAAATGAATCTGGGCTCCCCCATACCACCAAATAATAGGATCATCTATATCCAAAACAATCGAAGTAACCTAAAGACAAAGCACTGGAATCTGCTCCCATGCCTAGATGTGTAGTAGAGTGACTCCAGCCCCGATGGCCATTTTGGAAAGATATGGAAACTCATGGAGATCCCTATATAGTGAGGCCAACATCATTGGCCCCCAAGCAAAGCCCTCCCTACGGATGACCATCTGCTCCCAAGCTAGCCCCTAGCCCAGACTGAAGTATCGGCCCCACTGATTTGGTGCCACAAGACCTGATATAATGGCGGAAAAAATCAATCTATAGGTGGGCACTATGCCCTGGTACCTCTCCAAGTCTATATGTCCCTCAGAAAAGTAAATCTCATCGAGACCCATCACATCGTAACGGGCATCCCTACCAACATCTGGATCATAAATGACTCTCGCTCCATGGATAGGTAGTCGTAGGATGCGCCAGACATCCTCAAGTGTAACAGTAACCTCATGGTGGGAAGATGGAAAAATGAGGTCTCACTGTGCCATCACTGCGCCAAAGCTATCATCATCCCCAAGTGGGTCCAAATAGGATGAACATATGCAATGAACCAAAGGCCAAGAATACCAAGCTGCTCCTGAAGGAATATGTGCATACATCTAATCTATGGAGCACCATCCATCTATGCTCCCTCGAGTGAAGTATATCGAGGTCCTCCTGCACAAGGGAAACCATCGTGTCAAGTCTTGTAAAAAAATTGGCCTCCCAAGTCAGCTTTTCACATTTCAAATAGCAAATGTAGCGTTGTTTGCAAATGCGGCATAGTTTGTAAAGTTCTAAACTGCACCGTCACGGTGAAGTTTGACATATCCTAAATTCCTAAATGCGTTGTGTGGTTTGATTTACAAGTGTGGCTGACTTTGTACATAAAACCCTAATTCCAAACTACGTCATGCGGTCCAATTTACATATGCGGTTGAGTTTGGCCAAAACCCTAATTTTCCTAATTGGCCCGTGGTGGCACTACTCTCATATGCGATGTATTTAAGGTTGCGTGGTGCTGATTGAGCATTTGCAGTGGCGCTATATAGCGCCGCTTGACCTAAAGTTGACTTGGACCCTATTAAATGCACGTAAAATGAAAAAATTAAAAGTTGAGATAGGGGTACATACCACGGGTCCTACACCAGTTGGTTGTTGGTGCACTCATACCCTCTCTGACACACACCTAGGAAGTTGTCATTGTGCCATCTCAATCAGGACTTAGAGCTCAAGAGATAGAAATTTCTAAAAGGCTAAGTGTGCAAATGAATTGAAAGTGACCCCTCAAGGTCTATTTAAGCTTGCAAACTAGGGTTTTTTGACCTAATTTGACCATCCAACTTGGGTTTTTTTCCCTTGGTTCCATTTTTTTCCAATCAAGGGCCATGTTGCATCTTTTTTGGCATTTTAACCCTCTTTTTTTGGCATCCTGAGGCACTTTTCGACCTGTCGAGCACCTTGTCCTCTTTTTTCGTGAGATCATCCAAAAATCAAAATTTTTGTCTGATCTCTCAAGGGAGCAACATATCAGCATAATCCGTTTGCTGGGGCAACAATGGGGCATTCAAAAAAATAGAGAAATTTTGAACTTTGATCACAGTAGTTTATTCTTTGGACCAATACAACAAGTGCATTGCTTCAAAGAGGGGAAAAATGTCGACATGGAAAATTGACCAACACACTTGATCCTGATTACTAACATCATTTCGTCCTAAATCATACTCTCAACTTATCATCACCTTTCATCCCATAAATAAATCATTATTTAATTAGGTCTTTCTCCTCTATTGATTAAATTAATCTATTTAATTTAATCCTCTATATTTGTTCATTTAAATAATTCATTTTATTTAAATTAAGTCTCTAAAATCTTCTTATTAAATTGAATAAATTAAACCTTATTTGATTTAATCTAACATTATCCCCTTTAGTTAAATAAATCAAAACATTTATTTAATTAAACCCTTCCTCTCAATTTGATTTAAATCAATGCATAAATTTATGTCTAAATTGTCACATCTCCTAATTCCTCATTATATTAATTAATCTTTGATTAGTTTAATCTTAAATCATGTCCCGTCCTCTAGCTTTTACCACTTGCACATGAAAAAAGATTTAATTCATTTATTAAATCTCTATTTTCCCTCACATGGCATAAAAGGGGAATATTCCCTCAAATTTGAATTCAAATCCAAGTGGACTTGGTCCTTCCAACAAGGAATTTATTTCACCTTACAAGTCCTTTTTCCTTGAGCCAAGTGGCCATAACTCCATTTTTATCCCTCTCCAACAATTCATTTCACTAATTTCAAATTCCACCTAATATCATTTATTGGCACTTTGATCAAAATGTGCACAACCTTCACCCATTCACATCTTGACAAGTGGCACTTGGTCGTTGGATGTTTAATGATCCCACATTGCTCAATCTTGCTCATTCTTCTAAATTTGAAATCTATAAATGAGTGACTCTTCCTCTCATTCTTCATCCACAACTTAGAGAAAAGTTACTCTCCCCACATTGAGAGCTAATTTTATCCATTTCATATCAAGTGTTCATCATTTTATGGTTTCATAGCTAGGTTATTCTAGAATTTCATCAAGGAGCTTCAACTATCACCAAATCATCAAAGATCTTACGAAGGAGTTGGGAAAGGGCCAATTTCTACACATAATTGGCACCAATTCCCCCATTGGATCAAGAGTTTGATTTGCATTGAATAGGATTTGATAGCTTTTGTTCATATTTGTTTGTGTTCTTCATCTCATTTCTTACTCTTTGCAATTATAAATGGATTTCATGGGGAATCCTTATTCTCACTTGCATTTTATCTAACATTGTGTTTGTTTTCTATGTTTGTGCAGGTCTAGGATGGGGGTTCACAAACATAAACAATAGTATTGCTTCTAATCCTCATCTTAATATATCATCATGATATCATATCTTCTGACAACAACCATACTTAATTCCTCTTTACTTTTCATCAAACAAGGCATGACATTCAACCATGAACATCAATAATTCCACTATTAGCACATCGTTAATGGCAACTAATGCCAACAAAAAACTCATATGCAATAATATCTCCAAGTGTTGACAACTAATTCCAACAAACTCACCAAGTGTTGACATTACAACAATATCCTCAAGTTTTGACATCAATGAGAACTATTTCCATCACATAATCCATAAACAATGATGATCCCTATAAATGATTATCAAAGGTATCCACATCAATTCCAAACTATGACAATTAATTATGTAGAGAAGGAAAAAGAAGGTATAAATATACCCTCACAACATCTACAAAAGAATATGCAACTCCATAGGAGCTAAAATGAAAGATAATATGAATATCCTCAATATTGTACACCAATTTTGCAAGATAGGACTCATTAAAAAAATCTATAATGTTTTTAAAGTAGTCACCCCAAGTATTTGTATCTTGAAGATTATGAATAATCTGCTGCACTAAATCCATGGAAGCTCTCAAAGAAGCAACACTAAACTCTTTAGATGCAATAGTAGATGGAGGAGATGGAAGTTCAACATGAACTGGTGTGGATCAAAATACACATAGATTCAAGTGACTAAAATTATCTTCAGGTATTTGATCCACTCTACATGTATATGAGTGTAGACCAATCAATGGTATTATAAGATCACTTAGAGAAAAATATGAGAAGAAATACAATCAATATGTATGATCAAGTATCCCAATGGTAATAATTTATCTCCTTTACAAGTCTCTAATAAACACTAAATTAGGTGTGAAATCAACAATTTTGTCTACCCCTCTATTTATATTTTTATAGACTAATAGCAGATTATTTGAAAGAGAAGGTACACCTAGAATATTTGTGAATGTTCCACCTTAAACTTCAACTAACCCTCTCCCCATAACTGATATTGGAGTATCATCACCCAAAGTGATACCATGCATATTACGATTTTGTAAGGAATAAATATCAACCTACGATGATCACATGTGTTGTGAGGAACTTGAGTCAATTATCCAAGTCATCATGCCCAATTTCCATGCCATAGGAAATCTTAACTTTTTCTTTCTTAGGTTCCCTTGGTTAGAAGAATTTTTAGTGTTTGTTTTGGAAGATTTTGATTTTTTTTCTTTCTTCGTCTCCTTATCCCCTTGAGTGATTTTCTTCTCCCCTTTCTTTTTTGAAGCTTGTTGTTTTCTATTCCCAACAAAGATTACTTATGTTGTTAAGACTTCAATGCACCCATCTATATTAATGTGTCCTTCTCCCTAGTCAAGTTGGCAATGAATTTATCTAGAGATGCATAGTCCAATAATTTCCAAGAGCCCTTTTGGTGGAGTATAACATAGATACAAACATAGAGCAGTCAAAACCTAGTTTGGAGAGTATAGAAATAACAAGTTGATCATCCTTTTTCTCTATTACATGTTATTTGAACTATAACCTTAATTATTTTAACTTATTGAAGAATTCCTTGAGAGTGCCAAAGTAACTTGGACTCAAACTTATGATCTCATTTTTCAACTCATGACCTTTCATTTCATCTACCTTCCCAACAAGTGTTTCTTATGTAACCCAACAAGTGTTTCTTATGTAACCCAATAGGTATTGGGTGTTTTCAAGGTCTCTACATGAAAGAGAAGTTCGGGATATACATTTAGACACAAAAATCCAAAAGGCTTGATAACACTTATTAAACTATTTTTATTTAGCTTCCCCAACATGTTCTTTCTCAATGCCTTGTTTTACCCTTACAACCCTTTATTCTTTATCATAAGTTATACTTCTAGTTTCTAATCATGATAGTTAAATGGTATTAATTTTATGATTATTTGATTTTAATCCATGCTAGAAAATGAATTGTTGTAGAAATGAAAAATTTTAAATAATGAAATGGAAGGAAAGTAGGAAGTGTTTAAGACACAACACACAACACACCCTTGATTTAGTATTTGATCCCTCTTATATTTTGGAACTTTATATGCTTAGCGCTTAGACAAATACTAATGGAAAAAACAAAATTTATAATTTCAGTGTGATAATTTTTTCATTATATCAAGGATAAAAAATTATCAACTTAAAAAATGTCACTCAATTTCAAGTTGCCAATCAAAAGTTATGATAATTTTAATTTTTCCCTATGTTGCCTACATTACACTTACCAATTTTTGATAAAAAATTGATGGAAAACTGGAGAGAAAATAAAAGAAATATTTAAGTTTCAAAAACACCATATGAACAAGGGGCTAATATATTTTGTGGTTATCCCCTCTTTTTCTAGCACAGACCCTATGGTAAATACTAACCTCAACAATTTCAATTTTTGGCTAATGAATAGTGTAATCTATTGCTGTAATAGTTTTGACAGTTTAATGGCTATCACTAGTTTATTTTATAATTTGTGGCTTTCTTAACACACTATAGGAATCTATATTTTTTCACAACAAATATTTAACTTGTTGCAAACATCTAACTCACTGCATAACAAATATCTGTTGGCTTCTTTTGTGGCATTTGTCCTTGATGTCAAAATTGCCTTGGGTTGGTGCCTTGGTATTTCACAGTTTAGCATTATGCATTTAACATTCTTTGGTTATATATTTCAAGTTGGCATATTCATTTGACATTGGAACAATTTACATAATTACTTGTGCAGTTCTTTCATATAGGTTGTTTGGCATGATCAGATTTTAGTGATTACATGGCATTGATAAGGCATATATAGATGAAGGTAATGCTAACATTTAGTTATGAGATCTGTTTGTATTCACAAGGTATTTAAAAAGATGTGCTTCACCTTGTGTGAATTCTTCTAGCACACATTCGTATACATCTTGGTTGATACAAAAAGGTGAATACTTGGACTTTGGCTTAGCATTGATCTTCACAAATACTTGTCTTTATTATTGATCAAGCCCTTCACATTTTACATATGATATTAAATTATCATCGGGCCTTTTATGTTTAACATGGAAATGAAATTGTATTGAATCACACATAATCATCGGGCTACACCTTATTTGTTTGTTCATTAGGTTTCATTGACTTCAACTTAAGTTATAAGTTGGTCTTGACTAAACTTGGATAGTCACTTTGCATTGGAGAGCTGGCTTATGATGTATCGGGTTGAATTTATCTTTGGAAGCGACACCTACATTTTATGTGATGATGAGTTCGACAGTCAAAAGGTTTTCTTAGCTCACGTAGACAATAGAAATTGGTCGTATCAGCATGTTGTCGGTTCTCATGGATTTCAAAATGATTATGTGTTTCATTTGCTTCATTGTGTCACAGATTTCAAAATAATGATTAAACATCATTTGTGGATTTCAAATCATTGTGTAAAACTTAAAAGTTCTCAAAATTCTTAGAGAACAAAAGGTAAAAAGGAAATGACAAAGTGATAAGCATGTGATTTGAAACCCTAACTGTTGTCACCATGGGCTTTGAGTTTGGTATGCTAGCTATGAGCTAGTATGTGTTGCAACTGTGGAAGTTGGTCTACCTTTCAGCTGGATAGTTATGATGGTCTTCAATAGTGTTTTATGGTATTTGTTTCATTTTCTCCCACCGTGAACAGGTAAAAGAAAAACCTTCACATACTTTCAGTTTTGCCTTGAGTTTTTCGTGCTAAAACAGTTGATTAATGATATCAAGAGAATCCTATATTATTATTTTATGAAAAACAAAGAATGAAATTGTTTTATATTTTATCATTTGACAGTTATGGGTTTTGTGTTTAATGAGGTTTTTCAGTCATTGGGTATTATGCAAACCCTCATGTGGTTTCTCAAAATTCTTTGTAAATTTATTACTTGAGATTATATTTCTTGCTCAAATTGAACAATGTTAGTTGAAAGCTCGGGTAACCCTAACCCGAGATGGCTTACAGTTGTTGAAACTGCTCATTCACAGTGGCTTTAAAAAGATGATTCCAGGCTTTTATTTGTTGTAACAAAGAAGAAGAGAAAATGCTTTTGTGAAACATCAGAATTTATCTTTGCAGTGACTAGAAACTAGGTTTACATTGAAAATCATTAAATCTCAGATACTTTGAAAAAGAATATGTTGATTCACAACATTCTTCAATGTGCTTATTGAAATATTTATACATAGTCTTCTATTGAAATTCTAGAGTTGCAAAATCTACACTTCTAGGGTTCTGATAGGATGCTATAATTGTAGTGCATTAAAAGAAGTTAGTGCTTCTTGGAATGGGTATTCCTAAGCTTGTAAAAACTGGGAGTTGGTGCTCCTATTGAATTTGGTGCTTCATTCTTTTTGGTGTTGAGTCGGTGCTCCACCATTGATACAAATTTGGTTCTCTTTGAATGAATAAAAGGAACATTTTACGAGTGGTTTTTTATACCCCATGAGGGTTTTTCCACTCAGCAAAATAATGTGTCATGTGGTTAAATTTGTGCATTTGTGTTTCAGCTCATGTGCTTAACTATTTAAGTTTTCATTATGTCTTATGTCAAAATAATTTCATACAATGCTCTGATACTTGTTTAATGTTTCATTCTGAAAGGGTTCAAAGTATAAAGTTCAATCTATCATGAATGTATGTTGTTCAACCTGTTATAAAATAATGTTCAATCTGTCATAAAATGCATAGAATCTTGTGAATCTAAAGCATTATACAGATAATTATTCAATCACTTTTATATGAATAATTTATATTATGATTTGAAAATGGTTTGTAAAGTCACTCAAAACAATCATTTTGTTTAAAATTTTAGTGTTGTTAAAAGTTCATTTTGCAATCAAAAGTTTCACTTAGTTGTTTTCAAAGTCATTTTTTATATCTGCTTTTCAAGTTTCAAAAGTTAAATTTGTTCATTACTCTATTTCACCCCCCCTCCCCCCTCTCAGAGTAATTTAGCTTCCAACAAGATTTACTCACCGCATATAGATCTACATATTTTTGAGAATATAAGATACATTTATAGGGTGTAGTACCATTAACATGAAAAGCCCAAAGGGCTAGAGTTCATATCAAAAAGACAAAATTAACCAATTACAACATGAAGTCCAGACATAGAGACAACAAAATGACAACAAAATAGTAGCCCACCCAAAAATAGACAGGACACTCCCCATCACCTAGCAATACCCTCCCATTCCTCGATGAGGAATTTCCACACATCTTCCCCGTCTAGATTATTGTTGGGGCTAGGATCAATAGCCTTCTTGTTAACCTCATCCTTTAGCACCACCGAAAGAGTAAAATTCATGTGATGAATGACTTTGCATATGAACCAGGTCAATTTTATAAGCCTCCTTTCCAGTTTGTCAACTTGAGCAATCAGGTTATTGGGATCTTCTTCCTTCACCGCTTTTGACCTGTTGGTCTCCTCCACCCAATTATGATTATTGGAGGAATCTAGTGTGGACTCCTTTAGAATCATCTAATTCATCTTAGGGAAAATACTAGGTCCTTCTGTGTATTCCTCGATTTCCTTGACCGTGTCATTTTTGTTGTCATCTCAAACTTTTTTGCTTCGATCTTCTAGAGATGTCATCAACTAGAACCTCCAACTTATATTTATCCAACCTATTGGACCTCTCAATGCTAGTCTATTCCACCCCCTTTCAATACTCATGGCCACCACAATATCCTCTTTAGAGTCTTTGGATGCAAAGTCATCCTCATCAATATCTGTGGGAGATTCCTCAACATAAAATTTAATGCCCTTTTCTCCCTTCTTTGGTTTAGGCTTGGATTTGATGGGAATTTTCCCTCTTTCTTGGTGGGGTTATTTTGTAGTTTGTAGAGCCCAACAATGGCCTTAGATTGGGCCAGACCCCCACCACCCTTTTTTCTCTTTAGCTGGTTGCTTGGGTTTAGAATCCTCGAGAGGTTGGCCAGTAGTGGGAGGGAGCTTCCTTTTAGCACCAATAGAGACAACGAGGGAGGGTTTAGAAGGGGATGGATTAGAAGACTTGGGATCCTCAATATTGATAGCCGAAATGGAATTCATAGGGTATAGAGCAAGGTAAAAATGATAAATATGGAGGATAAGACCTTGTTGCAGGAGTAGGGGTGGTTTATCAAGGTTCTTAGTTGTGATTTCAATGGTTTCCTTAATCGATATTTTAAGGGATGAAAGCAAGAAGAAAGAAAACCTAATAAGCATCCTATGGCGGAGGTGATTTAGCAATGATAAATGATAGAAAAAAAGACTTTAAACCAACCTTCTAATGTGACATATTTCATTAGAATGAGGCACATCTAATCCCACGAAGTTAAAAGCTTGCTTTGGTCAAAACCCACATGGAGTTTTGTAGGATTTTTTATCTCCCTGAAGAAGGTTTATAGGCTCTCCATGTTTTGCACCTTTGTGTTCTTTTTAAGCTTTTGTCCCCATAGATCTACATGTTGAACAAAGATATGAACACAAATTTACTACACATAGATCTGCATGCCTCAAAAAAATATTATATGAAAATATTTCTTGTGACTAGATAATAATCCAATGAATTATGTGACTTCTTTGCCCTTCTAAGAAGATCTACAAGCTCTGCCAATGCACACAAAAAATATGAAGAAAACACAAAAAAATCAATTTCATGAATAATATTTTCAATAAAATAAATCATGGTAAATGAATTGAACCAAAACCTAATTATAGATCATCTTTGATAGGATGTAAAATTTTCCAAAATATCTACTTGCAATGCAAAAGAGAACACGAAAAATTGGTTGCATAAACATTTAAATTAAGCCAAAAATAGGTGTACATATAGCAAGGAGAGAAGAAACCATTGACGTAAATAGTGGATAATACCAGGCAATCAACTCCCACTAACAAAGAGTGGTGGCAAGTTAGCTTCCACTAAACTAACAAGAGGTGACAAGCTAAATAAATATAACTAAGACACCTCACAATTTGTGATACCATGTGTGCAACCACGTTCTAGAATGCATAGATACACCAACAAGTTCATGTTTTTAAGAATGAAAACCTTGAAATTCTTTGTGGACATTTTCCTTCAATAGAATACTTTGGTTTTTGTCAAAATCTGTTAGTGGATCTTCGAATCAAACCAGACATTCCCCTCTTGGGTAATTATTAAAAACATCTTAGTTTTATCTATGAGGATAAAATATTATATATATATAAATATTATTTCATACCACTATTGGTTGATTTATAGATAGCAGAATTAGTATTTAGTAGCAATAGATAAATTCATTATAAGTTATAGGCCAATATAAATAATGCCTTATAATATGTGGCATTAATATATATAAAAATGAGTTTTAGGTCGATGTAAATTCAAATGCATAATATATGACATTTTTGTATATAAATATGAGCATTGGGTTGATATAATTCTAGTCACGTAATATATAAAAATGATGTGTATAAAATTATTATTGGGCCAATATTCAAGAGGCCACAAATGAGTTTATAGCTACAAGTAACAATTATTTGATCTTTGTTGACTGGAATTAATAAGAGAATAATTGTTATAGTTCTTTAATAACAGTAAAAAAATGGATCATTAGAACCCATATAAAATTGAACAACTCTATCATGTTGAATAATATTTTTTTTTTTTTTTTAGCTAAGTATACCTTATTTTTATAGCACCTACAAATTGTTCGAACATAATGTTATTAGAGGTCACACCCTTGTAATATTTATAAATTGTTATAATATAAGGTTTCAAAACTTTATGTTATAAAGCATATACCATTTAATAATTAATAATTTAATAAATATTAGATTATTAATTATTTATGAATGGTTACTTTGAATAGGTTTGACTAATACCCCTTGAGGTATTTTTCCACCCTTTCTCCTATATTTAAGAAGGTTCTCTCTCATTTTAATTTCTATGAATTTATAGATTTATAGTGAATACATATCACTATGCACATGAGGTATTATTGGTCATGTGGAAGTATGTAGAGGAGTGTGTCTAGGTTCAATCTATTTTTAATGGACTATTTTTTGTAAGTGTTTTAATAAAATTATGCGTCGTAGGGTTTTGTATCTTAAAGGGTTTTCACCATGTGTATCTTGTGTTGCTAAATCTTCAGATGAGAATAATGCAAAAAAATTATAGATCTTTAACGGTTATAGAAAATTAAACATAAATAGACATAAATATAATTCATACCACAACACAGTGATTTATGTGGGGAAAACCCTTTCAGGAGAAAAACCCCACACTCCAAAAGTTTCCCAATAGATTATTCAAAAATCACAAAGGTTACAATATACTTGCAGAGAAAGCTTCTCACAGGAGTATCACCACTCAGAGATCTAGAGATAGCACGACTGATATCAGACTCTCAAAATACATTGCAATACACATTCATAATACATATCCCTCATAAAATAGGGTTTCCTTCTAGGGAAATTCAAGCTAATAAATATCAGTTGTTAAATATGAGACATAATGATGAACGGTCCAGATTTATAATAATAAAATATAAATAAAATTTTCCTTTCGAGGGTGTTTCCCCTGAGCCCCCACCAAGGAATGTTTCCCTTGGACCCCATCCAGGGGGATGATCCCCTAGGACCCCTCATGGGGTAGGGGATCCCCCCACACCCCCCCCATTGTCATTGGATGAACAGTACCTTATGTAATTGCAAGGTTGAGACACATTTTCTCAACACCCCTCACCGTCCTCTCTTGACCCTGCTCTACTTTCTACACATGCTCTCTCACCTTCCTCAGGGGTCTCTCCTCCTTTTATGTATATTGTGGAAATTATCATGATTCCTATCTTCCCAAAGTCCTAGGGTTGGAAGGATGTCTTACTCAAATCTTCCCAAAGTCCTGCTATTAAATCTCATTCTCGACCTAAAATTATGGATTATATATTTGGTATTGAAATCTCTCTTCTAGATTCCACCATTGATAAAATTGTTTCATCTATGGATAAATCCATTGTGGGAAAAAAATTCTCCTTCCACCCAACCATTGATATGGCCTGGAGATGGACCACGACCAAATGGCACCTAAAAGGAAGTGTTGAAGTTTGTGCTATGACTAGAAGACTGTTCCTCTTTAAGTTTTTTTCTCCTCAAGATTTTCTCTTTGTTCTATCTTTGGGTCTGTGGTTTTATCGAAATCATAGCCTATCTCTCTTTTTTTGGAAGTTGGAGTTCAATCCTATTGTCAACCTTAAAAAATCTACTCTTGTTTGGGTTTGATTATTGAGTCTACCATTGGAATACTGGGATGAGCTAGTATTCAATGTATTGATGATTTGATGGGCCACTTCATTAAATCTAACATCATCACTCCAATGAGGTCTAAGTTATTCTTTGTGCACTTTTTTATTAATATTGATATTGACAAAACCTTACCCAACTCAGTGACTCTAAGTTCTAAGTTTGGGTCATGGAACCAACCAATTTGCTATGAAAATGCTATATTTTTTTTCCAAAAATGTTCTAAACCTAAGCATCTCATCTCTAACTACAAGTCATTTTTTATAATCCATAAAAAGCCCATTAAGTTTGATTCTCTCATGGATGATAGCACAACCAACTATCCTTTCAAATTTGGGATTTTAAATATTGTTGAATCCCTTGCCAAATCAGTGCCTTGTGATGACACTATCACAAACCTCATTGTGATCTCACCCAACAAAACTTTAGATAACCCTCTATTAACCAAGACTCCATTGAAAATCCTACTATGTTGTCATGTATCCATAGCTTGTAAGGAGGTTGAAATTCCCACCTTGGATTTACCAAACCTCCTAGTTACCCAAGAGCTAACTAAAGATCTAGAAGAGGGAGAAATACCTAAAGTTGTTATGGATGGAGAATCCTTTGAAACCCTATTGACAAATATAGTTGTTAAATCTCAGACTAACAGCTAAACCAATGAAGAGGATGGATGGTTAACTCTAAAGAAAAAGGGAAAACAAAAGAAAGTTGATGTTGGTGTTGAAACCAAACCTAGCAAACCCAATCAAAGACAAACTAGGAATAGATAAATGGCCAAGGAGATAGCTATTAGAAAGCAAAAGGACGTTGGAAGCATCCTCAAAGAATATTTCAAAATGAAAGTTCTTTCCTGGAATAAAAGAGTGCTCAACAACCCTCATAAATAGTTAGTCCTAAAAAACTATGTTTGGGAGCACAAGCTTGATGTACTATTACTACAAGAAGTTAAAATGAGAAAAACTAATTTTGAACTCATTGCTAAAAATATTTGACCTAATTCTCACTTTTCTTTTAGTGACGTTGATGGGGCCTTGGGAGGCCTTTTTTTTATGTGGAATCCAAATAGACTAAGTGGATACAAACTATTTTAAACAAAGAATAACTTGGGGGTTCATTTCACCCATTCTAGGTCTACTTGGATTCCAATCAACATTTATGCCCCTAATATGAGGAATGCTAGGAAAATTATATGGCTTGAAATTATTGATTGGATTTAAAATAATAAGGAGGCTCATTGGTTTCTTACGAGGGACTTCAACTCTCCTTTATAGCCCTCCAAAAAATGTGTGGGTCATATGGATTACTCTAATAGCATGGCAAGCCTTTTAAGTTATACTAGGCTTGTGGATATGGATTTATAGGGTCAAAACTATATATGGACCAAAAAGAGACTAGGTGATAACATTATATGGGTTAGGCTTGAGTGGTTTGTATCCTCCCCTAATAGGGTTGCTCTCCTTAGCTCCAACTTGTAGGCTCTCCCCCAATTTTTTTCTGATCACAACCCTTCCCTACTAATTTTGAATGATCATCCTATTGTTATCCCCTTCCCCTTCCGTTATGAGATAATGTGGAGCTCTCATCTAGACTTTAAAAATAAAATTTCTATTTGGTGGAATGTCCCTATTCATGTCTCTCCCATGTTTATAGTTTTTTAAAAACTTAAGTATATCAAAAATATGGTGAAAGGATGGAACAAGCAAGCGTTTGAGGATGTCTTCCACCATAAAATAGATCTCATTGTCAAACTTATAGAGGCACAAACTAGAATGGAAAATGGGGATGTTAGTAAACAGACCTACCACGAGGAGAAGGGTTACCACACTGAATGGGCCAAAATCCTTAAAAAATAAGAAATATTCTAGAAATAAAAGCCCACAATTCAATGGTTGAAAGAAGGGGACTGCAACTCTTCCTTCTTCCATATCTCTACTCTCAAACATAGGAAAATGAATCAAATAAAGAATCTAAAGGATGATTTTGGGTGGAAGCCACTACTCCTGCTCAAATTAGTCAATTGGCCTCTAGATTTTTTCAACAATCCTTTTTTGAGCCCGCTATCATTCTTAACTCAGCTTTTGATGACCAATTATTGAATGGCATTCCCCCTACCTTAACCAACTTGGATAATGAAACTATTCTCAAGGATTTCACTCCTAAGGAATTCAGGATATAATTTTTTAGCATGGGAGCCTTCAATTCCACTAGATCGGATGGTTTTCCTTTGGCATTCTTTTAGGAGTATTGGGAGATTGTGGGAGAAGATATATTCCTTGCTTCCAAAAACTTTTTCAGGTTGAGAAAACTTCTAAAACAATTGGATTTTTTGGCCCTTATTCCCAAAAATGAAGACCCTCAAACCATGGCTAACTTTAGGCTCATTAGCTTGTGCAACACCATATATAAAATCTTCTCTAAAATCCCTGTCAACTATCTGAAACCTTTTCTTGAAAAAAATATTAGTCCTTACCAAAAAGGTATTTTCCTAGGTCACCATATTATGGATGCTACAATTTCCACATATGAAATCCTTCACTCCCTGGATAGATGTAACAGTTATGGTATGGCTTTCAAACTTGACATTTCCAAAGCATATAGCAAAGTGTTGTGAAGTTTTCTACTCAAAGTGTTAGCTAGGTTTCGCTTCAATCAAACTGTTGTTAATCTCATTTTTGAATGTATATCCACGATCAAGTATTTTGTTCTAGTTAATGGAGTTCCACATGGTTTCTTCAATGCTAGAAAAGGGATAAGACAAGGAGATCCCCTTTCTCCTTATCTCTTTATTATGGTTGATGATGTCTTAAGCCGCAATATTTCAAGAATTATAATGAATGGTACTATTAAAGGATTCAAACCTACAACTTCCCTTGAACCCTCAATTGTTCAACAATTTGTGGATGACACCATCCTCTTTGAGAAAGCTTCGATGGTGGAAGCCAGGAAATGGAAGGATCGCCTAAATAATTATGCCTCCAACTCAGGTCAATGCATAAACTATAATAAGAGCATGATCTACTTCTTCAACATCCCTCAAGCCCTTCAAGATAGAGTTATTACTATTCTAGGTTGTAAGATTGCTTCCTTTCCTTCAATGTACCTTGGCCTCCCTCTCATGATTAAGGAAGTCACCACTAGCTTTTGGAACTCGAGTTTGGAAATAATGCAAAGGAAATTGGTTGGATGGAAAGGCTCCATTTTGAGCCATGTTGTAAGTTTCAGCTTTTGGTTGCTACTCTTCAATGTATCCATGTGTATTTCTATCTATTTTTAAAATTTCTAGATATATTACAAAGAAATTTGAAAGAATACAAACGAATTTTCTCTGGTCAGGTACCTCAAGGAAAAGAAAAAATTGGCTTTGCTAAATTGGGATATTGTTTGTCTCCCTAAATCCAATGGAGGCCTTAATATAAGAAAAATCTAACCTACTAACAAATCCCTTCTTGCGAAGGTTGGCTAGGATTTGTTGAGGAATAGGAAATATTAATGCATGTTGATGAATGCAAAGTATCTCAATAACAACCCTCTGATCAGATGTCTCTCAAATGACCATCCCCATGGTTCTTTGATATGGAACAATATTTATAGTATCAAAAGGTTGTTCAACTCTGGGCTGAGATGGAAACTTGGCACTTCCAGCAAAATTAAGTTATGGGAGGACCCCTGGCTGATTGAAATACCCCTCAATCAATTTGAATTCGGGAATTTTATGGCCCTTGCCTCTGCCTTGTTTGGAAAAAAAAGTGAGATTTTTTGAATGGATAGCATGGTTCCATGAGGTGGAAAATATTAGAGTTGTTTCCCTCACTCCCTAGAGTCAAGGCATCTTGCTAAGACTCTTTGAGACACTCTCTCTCTAACCAGAATACCCATTTTCACTCAAGAGGATGAATTCTATTGGACAAGGGAAAACAAGGGTAATCTCTCGATAAATTCTATTTATAGTCTACACTCTCTGTAAGGATCTCAGAATAGTGTTGGAAACATGTTTGGAAAATACATCTTATGCCAAAAAGAAATTTATTTTGTCGGATTACAAGTCATAATAGGATCCTCACACAATACAACTTAAGAAAAAGGGGATTTCAAATCCCTAATAGATGTATGCTATGAAAAAATGATGAAGAGTTTGTCCCTCACCTATTACTCCACTATTTGTTTGCTACTAAAGTTTTGGAGTCTTCCTTGCAAAAGTTGGGTATCAATTGGACCATAAATGAATTTCTTAAGAGCTTTGTATATAACTCGCTATGTTCCTATTACTACTCTTTTCCCAAAGAAATTTGGCGAAAAGCCCCCATGATCTGGTGGTGTCTATGGAAGGAAAGGAATAATAGGATATTTTGAAATGTTGAAAAAATCCCAAAGGTCTTTAGTATTTGTTTTAGACTAATTACTGAGGGTATATCCTTGTATGTTTGGAAACCTCTGAAAGACCTCCCTCTACTATGTAAATCACTATGGCTAACTCCTAGAACAAGACTTTGGGTGTATGCAAGAAGTTGAGTCCACTTTTTGGCCAAAAAGTGGAAGTGTTTTTCCTTGATTTTCAGAATTTATTACATTTGACCTTAAAATTTGAAGCACTTAGAGATGGAATCTTAAAAAAAATCACTAATCATAAAATGTAGTACTCGGAATCTAGTTTCCAAATATGTAATTTATTTTAATACCTAGATGATGCAAATTGATTTTCAATAGGCGTTCCAAAAAACCACTATTTAAAAGTCACTTTTTTTAACCATACCATGCACATGTACGGCATCCATATTTTGACCTAAATAATCATATTTTTCTAAATCCTCCTGGGAAAAGATTTCTAACTCACCAAAGCATGTTTTCAATATTTTTTTGTAATTTTTTATTGAATTATTTTTTTGTTGATTTTTTATTGGCCATATTTGTTGTTTTGAAAAATTGTTGTGTACGTCACGCATAAGATGACCTAAACTTATCATTTTTTGAATTTTTTTTTCAAATTGAAAAGAATTGTTTGATTTAATTTTTCATACAATTTGTTTTTCAAAAATTATTTTAATAAAAAATTGTTAAAATACTAAAAACCCTTAATATTTCAAGTTTATGGACCAGTTTCATTAGAGATTAATTGAAAAATAGAAAATAATCCAACTGTAAAAAAATTACATATTTGGAATCTACACTGTCTCATCTATAATGGGTTTTATTTTTTTCAAAAAATTCTACAAAAAAAATCTTCAGACATATGTCCAAAGTCACTATTTTCTTGTGATATTGACATGCCTTCAAGTTGCAGGTCAAACCAAGTCCAAAGCTTAGGTTTCGGTCCCCAAGCCTTTTCCTAAACCAAAAGAAAAAACCCAACCAAAAATTCAAATTTTAAAAAACGGGGTCCTATTCTAAAACGAGATCCTGTTTTCAAAAAATGGGATCACGTTTCATAAAAGCATAAAAAAATTTATAAAACAAGATCCCATTTTGTTGAACCCGATTTCAAGATTTTGGCTAAGGCAAAAAATTCCACATTTCGTGGACTCTTCCTACATCTACCCCTTTGGATCTCAACTCCTTTGACAACTCAAAGCCTTGGATAGGCTAAACACCATTTGGAACCCCTCCCCCCTCCCCTGACAGTAGGCACAAACTTAATTTTTATGGTGTGGCGAAAGGCATCGGGGGCATCATTAGAGATCAGAATGGAATAATGATTGTTGTGTTCGCTAGTGGTATTGGGATTCAAACCTCTATGACAATAGAAGCAAGAGCGTTGTTGGGTGGAGTCAAAATTATTGTTACTCTAGGTATAAAGAATCTTCACATGGAGGGAGACTCCAAATCTATGATTGACTCCATCAACAACAATCACTGTCAGGGTTGTAATATCAGGGATATTATGGTTGATATACAATTATTTCTTAGAAAATTTGAAATAATGAAGCTAACTCGCACCTTTCGAGAAGGAAATAATGTTTCCAACTCCTTGGCTAATTTGGGATCTTCTTGGGAATCCTTAAAATGTTGGAGGAATTTGGTGGGCCTCCCCTTGAATTTTCAAGGATTTATACTTGAGGAGCAAAAGAAACTTAACCATTTATGATGAAGACTAATACCTCCTTCATGGGTTGGACAACCTATCTTTTCACCCTTGTGTTTGGTATGATGTGGAGAATATATGATGAGATGGTCAGGTACGTTTGGGTGACTGGGATGTGGTCTAAGGTGTATTTTTTGCTTAGCTAGTTTTCCCGCAGGATTAATGTTCTTTTTTGTCATTTGTATGAGGCGTCTCCCAAATTTAAGAGTTTATTATTTATTTGGAACGTGTGGGTGGATAAAATATTTGTTAACCCTCTCAAACCTTTGTTTAATTATGGCCTAATAATTATTGCTTCCAACGTCATGATGGCTCCTCACTCTGCCTCAAAGAACTTCATCACTTCTTATTATTTCTTCTCTACCCTAAGTCACTCAGAAATGCCTAAGTGTACATGGGAAGATCTCATAGCCTTAATTAGGCAGGATATACATATTTTTTATGATGGTTATTCCTTTGATAAGATTACCGTATACACTATACTTCTATATTTTGAAAAAAATACTCTTTTTTTACCTCTGTTACCATTCACTCCCATTTGTGCTTGAACATGGGTGGCGATTGTGTGAGAACCGAACTAGGATCCTATGAGGAATTCCATTGAGATGTGTTGGTTTGACACATTTGCATGGAAGGTGGTATAACCCCCTTAATGGAGAGTTTAAAAGGACATGAGAAAATTTCTACTCAATTTGTTAACAATTGGTGTGATAGAAGGGTTACTTTGGGAGGTATTTCTTTTGAGATTAATGAAGATGTTATCACCAAAACCACAAGGCTTTCCTCTTCTAGGAAGAAGCTTAAGAAGAATATGAAGGTGCAAGAAATGGATAGTTTGCAAACCTTCTTTAGGGAGAATGAGCATCCCACTAAACTCAATGCGAGTTTCAACTGGAGAAAACTTCCTGCACCATGAGATCAGGTGTACCTTGATATAATGAAATATATTACCCTAGAAGGTCATTTTAAAGTTTTTGATTTCTTTCATTTGTTGCTACTGAATCATCTCCACCATAGGATGCTTATTGGTTTCCCATTTTATTTTCTTTCATCCCTTGAAAGCTTGATCAAGGAAACCATGAAACTCACCACTAGGAATCCTAGTAAACCCCCTCCTTTACCCCTCCACCAAGGGCTTATCCTTTTCCTCTACCATTTTCACCTTTCCCTTTGCCCTCTGAAACCCATATTTTCTATTAGAATTAAGGAACCCAAAGCTTCTAATCATTCCCCTTCAAAACCCTCCTCGACTATTTATATGGACTGTAAGAGGAAGCTCCCTCCCGCTTCCACCCAACTACCTTTTGATACTAAACCTAATCCCCCTAGTGAAAATAAGAAGGGTAGTGTGGGGATGGCTCAAACCAAATCTTCCATTAGGCTCTACAAATTAAAGAACACCCTTGTTGCAAGTATGAATGTGTTTGGTGGTGTTGTCATTAATATTGCCATTGATTTCAAAACAATTAAGGTTGTTGCAGAGAAAGGAATA